>WEDG01002751.1:0-126307 GCA_017591395.1 Schistocephalus solidus | reverse complement strand
CCTAAGGTAGGGATGCAATGTATACCCGAATAACCAGGACAAGGGTATAGGAACCGCTCCGCCCGCTTACGTTGAATATTCCCGTGTCCTAATTCTAACAATAACCGTAACATAAAACTAAAGAGTAACCTTACTTTTATCCCTAGCCCCACCCTTATGATAACCCCTACAGTCTACACGATAATAGCCTTAACCCTTGGCTTACTTATGACCCTAACCCCAACTCGGACATTATCATCAAAATGAAACCAAATCTTAAACTTAAGCCTAACACTTACCTTAATCCTAAACAAAATATTCGTGGAATTTAGCACAAAGGCACATTTATTGTGGATGGTTCCGTTTCTTATGTCCTGTTTAAGCGGTAATATAAAGCACCCTTACCGCACATTAATTTCTGGGGAGACCAAAGCCATTGAAATTCCTTCTTCTCGAATGTTGTCTGTGGAGTCAGTTCTTCTAAAATATTGATGTAAACCTGGAATTGAATACATTTCGCGTCAGCATGTGTATAATTCGGCGAACATTCCTGAAAATTCGTGTGAGTTCGAGCGGTAGTTGAGCTCGCATTCCTACAGCTCGTTTCACGCCTCGGAGGTCGGGACCTTCTGATAGAAAGAATCGTGCACACAAAGGCACACAAAGATATGACAAACACCAAACCTTGGTTTCATCCACTGTGACAAATAACCGCAATTCAACTGTAGTGGGAAAACGGCGGCTCAAATACACGTTACGTACGCAGTTTTTTTTTTTCACCAGAGTGGGATCGTCACAGACCAATTGGGAATGATTTTAGCTTTTAAAAAAACAGTAGGACAACATGTATAAATCATAACATGCGTGTTAATCCTCATTGCAATCAGGCATTCACGTTGGGCCGTCGTCCACCGCTGCATCAGCGGAATTCAATCACCGCAGGGGAAAAATATGTGCCAACCAATCGCGTCGACGGACAATGACGCGTCTAGCTGCCCGCTTTCGGTGTCAGGCTGGTCGGGCCATCACCAGCTACCACTGCTATTGAGACAAACTTCGAGATTCTTCTTCTCGCCCCGCGACGACTTCAGGACGGTCGACGGGCTCGACGCCTAGGACGAGACATGCGGCTCCTAACGTCCCCCACGTTCACAAATTCACGAGTTAGCGCATAAAATGGGCAGCATGCCCTGTTCGGTAAGATTTTCTACCTTCCTTCAATGGCATAACGCGGTCTTGGCAGCTGGCATTTTAGCTGACTTACCCAGCAACGCAATCAGCGAAAGCTTAAACTGCGGAAGTTTTTAAAAGCCCATCAACTAAACGGGATAAAGATTGCCCTAGCTGATTTCCACTCGTTACTTACTTGACTTCGAGGAACATCATCTTGCTGCAAACGGATAGGAGACTTAAAACACACTGGATGGTGGGCTTTTCTGATAGAATACAGATAATTTATTTGGTTTAGATTTGGCCGTGTGAGGGCAGAATTAGCCTTTCGGTCTAGGGATGCATCCCTCCAAATATCGACGCCCGATCTGAGGCTGAAACATTTGGCACCACGATGGAGTGGGATCTGGAAGGTGTAGGTTTTTAAAGAAGTACAAAGATGAGTAACTCTTGGGGAGGGATTCTAGGGACCGATAGGCAATTCTTACGCGTGACTCAATTTCCCAACGTAAACATTTGCCACATGGCTAGTTTTTCAATGCCTATTGTAATGCTTATGCTTCCCTTGGTTCCATTGTTTCCTTTTTGACCGCAAAAATTGGTCGAGCAGCGTGCCTATGCTGATGGGAGTTCTGAACGCGGTCGGATAGGTCCACATAAACTTCGTGGACTTTTGTGTCTTATCCCAGCTTAGCTGGGGCTTAAAATCAAGATCTTATAGTGAAGCTTTCGATAGAAGGACACTTGGCCGATTTATTGTGCTTTATCGTCCAGTTGACTGTTTGAACGTCATGTTATGCAGCAATTTTATGCGTCGCATGTGGCACAGGCTATTCGCTACGACGCTCTAAGCAGCCTCGCGTTAGCGATCTTTTGTCTGCGATAGGCAAGTTTCCAATTTGATAACTTTTATTGCGGCGCTTTTGAAAGCACTTCGAACACACAGTGAATCACATCTCATCCCCCCTCCTGGGCATGTGCTAATGCAGTGGCGACTGCGGGACTGATTGCCTCGTGCTGGTCGATTCTAGGACGTTTTGACCTCTCGCGTACAGTATGGGACAAAAGGGCGCCTTGGGGTCAGCCACGTGCGGCTTGAGTCAGGCTGCGTACATGCCTATTGCCGCTTGGAGTGACCAGCTGCACGCAGAGAGCGCGAGCGAGAGAGAGAGAGAGAGAGAGAGAGAGAGAGAGGGTATGTCAGGACTCTGCCTCGTGATACTGCCAGCGATGCTCATCATATCCACCACTACAACTGTATGAGCGCGACTTCAAAGATTAAGACGGAACCAGGTCACTCAATCCAAGAAGCAAGCTGCGGTAGTTTTTCGTACGGAATTCAATTTCTCCGGGCATCAAACCATGTTTACTTAGAAGACGTCAACATTTACGTTGGTCGTTGATATGCCCCATCAGTCGCTGATTCCAAGGTCCATTTCAGAATTACTGACGGCAACTTGACATTCCGACATGATATGTATGGACGATGATAACGACGATGACAACGACAGTTGTAATATTAATAATTATAAAATGATAAAATGGCAAAAATGCCTGAGTTCACACAACAACAACCTTATTTTCTGTCTTACTTGATCTAGAAAGAATTTACCATTTGTCCAGGTAGCACTGGTCCTATCCCTCCTCTGTTTCTCACTCACTTCAAAATGTAAAACGGTGACGGTGACAGGCAAACCAGTGGGTGACCCAGGCTAACTCAGATGGCTCTCCCTACACCAAACGGTGACCCTTAGTGGATCTCAACAGTCGTCCAGGATGTTTCCAACCAGTCTTATTTGGGGCCTGCACTGCTTGCTCCTTCAATGTGGCGTAGAACATGTACCCTTAAAAAATTGCTGCGGGGGATTTGCGTCGTATCCACGCTTATCCTCACGCTCGGAACAATCCAATACAGCAAACATAATTGTCCTAATCCACCCCGCCACACCCCACAGACTGCTGGAAAGAGTCCTTCATAGGCTGGCTTCTAGAGATCGGCACCTGAACTCCATGCGTCATCTCTTCACCCAGGAGTTGCCCTGGCGCAGGCGCGCCACACTACACTCGCACTACTCTCACCGGCTCTCCCTGTCACATATCCGCAAAGAGTCTTCAGTACCCACCTTCCCTCTAATCGCCACCAAATATGCAGACCGACTTGAGAGCATTGATAGCGCTCAGCAATTGGCTGATCATTAGTATGCTCCCATGGGATGGTTGGTTTCGACTGTGGCCCACAACACGCACCCTTCAGTAAAGTTGCCCCAGAGGGATGCATATATTTTTCATTGGCTGTCTCGGGGATTCTTTGATTGTAGTGCGAAAATGCTTCGCTGAACACCTGGCAGCTAAGGCTGCAACATATTCGCAACAAGAGAAATAAAAACATGCACACACACACTGATACTGGACTCCAGCGCCAACTCTGCAGGATTCCGCCCAGCATACACGCGCCGCCGGACCACTACTTGCAGGCTGGAATGGCAAAGTCAGAGGACCCAATCACTTGGTTCATCCGCCAGGATCAGTAAACAAGCTGGATATTGCTTGGTCAAAAGCAGAAATCCGGGTCACGCGGGAGAATCACACCTTATGTCTCCGGATTTATTTCAAAAGGCTTCTAGTGTGTGACATTTCTCATCATGATGTGCCGAAAACGCAGGTAACAACACATGAGCCAAAAGCTTTGAAATAATAATGAAAAACCGTAATCGAATTTAAAACTTAAAGGGAAATGTGAAAGATAATATTACGTTGTTTAGAGGAAATGAGAACGTGTTTAAAAAGGCAGCATATAGTGAAAAACGTGATCGTTGTAACTATGACAATAAACTCAATAAAATTTTTATTTTTGAAATCCTGCAAACATATAATTTTTGTGTCGAATAAGAGAACTTTCCTTTCGCAAAAATATCATAATATGTTTTGGATTACAATGTTTATCATATCTTTCCCTTTGAAATACAACTGAGACTTTAAGAATTTCCAGTGTGTTTAAGCGACTTGACCACGAATTTAGCTTCAGTTTCTTTGTGTTTTATGAAGATCTTCATAGAAGATAGTTTATAAAAGTGTGTGCACCGAAGTTGCAAGTTTTTAATCTCCTTTATAGTGTGGATGGTCATTTGCAACATATTTTTACCTTCATCAAAACATTAAAATTCATTGCTGAGAAAATGAACGTCAACAACTGATTTTAAACATTTGTATGCTTATGATTAATTTTTAAAAAAATGTTGGGTTATGAGTTTTCTCTTTAAGAATCCCTTTAATAAGAGTTAAGCTGACAATATAGGCATAATTTACTTTTTCCATGCTCAAGTCAATGTGAAAATGCAGAACTTTGACCGGTTTTCAGAATTCCTTGAAAATAAGCGACGCATTTTCTAGATAATGGGAAAGAACTCACTTTTCGCTTTTTGTCGGTGCATTTTTGCTGTATTTTGTTTACTTACCTGTGCGTTCTAAGATTGCAAATGCACAGCAGAGTAGCCGAATATACACTAAGATTTAGGAAAAACTGCTAATCTTCTGCCTTTTCAATTTCTCAATTCCGGATTATCGGAAATTATATTATGCAAAAAAGTATATTATCGCATACTTCCAATTTAACATCGCTTTTTCTAGGCATCCTTCTCCCAACTATCTTGTATGAACTTTGTTTACGGTCTACATTTTCGGCGTAGTGAAACACAATACTAGTAAAAAAGTTGTTCCCTTCGCTTTCTCGCAAAAAACGAAGAAAGCTGCAAATAAAATATTTTTTTAACATGGATTCATTGGTTATTTCTGTAAAACAATGCAATTCATAACACTTGCCTGCAACTGATTTTCGTTTAATTAAAATCAGAATTTTCGGTTACCGAAGGTATTTATTGCAAACATATCTTGCTAGTATTAATTTTCATTTATAGCACAATTTACAAAACTATGAATTTGTTCGGTGCTATTGAATAGAAAAGGATGTTCCGTCGATGTCCACAACCTCAGATTTCGCCCAAATCCTGCCTGTTTTCCTTCAAGATATGAGATCAAACATGCAATTTACTTTAATAAAACGCTTTCTGAGCCTCAAATTCACTCAAACACCCAAATAGCAAGACCAAATGCATAGTACAATACTCACTAAAATTTCGATCACACATTGCATGAGTTAGGTCATCTACTGTACGCTTCTCACACAGATGTGACCTCAACATTCGCAATTGTGTTGGAAACTATTCCTACCCTTGAATATGGGACATTGATTTTTGCAGAGAGACGTCAATGGATGGAACGGCCAACGGCTACCACACACTGTCACACCTGTCCATCCGGTTCTAATGGAGCCCTCCCCAGCCGCTACGTCAAAATCAACCGAAGGGTGAAGAGCGGAGAGGGAGTTTAAAGGACATAAAGCGATCTGTTGCCTGAGATTAGTTGATACGTCTCGATAGTAACTTCCTTGTTTTTACCTTACTGTCTATTTCACAGAACAACTCTTCTAGCTTCCTGTCGTCAAATCCTCTACATGTTTGATCTTCTTACTGACAATGCAGTGCATTTTCAGAACGGAGGATGTTACTAGTTTTTAACGTTGCGGGACGTTGGGAGCCATATGTTTGTCCCAGGCGTCGTGGCTTGCCGAATGTCCTGAAGTTAGATCCTATAACCGGCGCTTGTCTCCGTAGCAGGCTGGTGATGACCCACCAGCCTGACTCACCGAAAGGCAGCTAGGCTGCGTCACTGTCCGTCGACGCGATTGGTTGGCACGTCTTTTTCTCCTCCGGTGATTGAATTCCGCTGATGCAGCGGTTGACGACGGCCCAACGTGAATGCCTGATTGCAATGAGGATTAACACGCATGTTATGATTTATACATGTTGCCCCTACTGTTTTTAAGCTAAAATTTTTCCCAATTGGTCTGTGACGATTCCACTCTGGCGACTGCATACGTAACGTGTATTTGAGCGGCCGTTTTCCCATTACGGTTTAATTGCGGTTATTTGTCACAGTGCATGAAAACAAGGTTTGGTGATTTTCCAATCTTTGTGCGCTTCACTCTCTTCTCCTCGAAAGCAGACTTTATCCGTCGCCCGTGTGAAATTCGTAAACGTTTGACCTAATACGCCCCCTGTTATTTAGTGTGCACGTTATGAGCAGGCCTCTTTCTAGTAGAAGATCCCAATCTCTGAGGCGTGAAACAAGCTGTAGGAATGCGAGCTCAATTACCGCTCAAACTCACACGAAGTTTCTGTAATGTTTGCCGAATTACACACATGCTGACGCGGAATTTATTTAATTCCCGGTTTACCTAAATATTTTAGATGAAATGTCGCCACAGACAACATTGGAGAACGAGGAAGTTTAATGGCTCTGGTCTCCCCAGAAAGTAATGTGCGGTAAGGACGCCTTATTTGGCCGCTAAAATAAGACATGGGAAACGGAATCGTCTACAATAAAGGAGCCCTTGCCCTAAATTCCACGACATTTCTATTTAGGATTAAGGTAAGTGTTAGTCTTCAGTTTAGGTTTTGGTTTACTTTAGATATAAAGGTCAGAGTTTGGGTGAGGTTCATGAGTAAGCCAAGGCTTAAGGCTATTATCGTGTTGTCTGTAGGGGTTATCATAAAGATGGCGCTAGGGTTAAGATTATAGTCACAGTTTAGTTTTATGTTACGGTTATTGTAAGAATTAAGGCACGGGTGTATTCACCCTTCCTGAAATTCACCATATGGCCGCATGTCTGTCCTAGGCGTCGAGGCTGCCGACTGTCCTGAAGTTATGTCGCGGGGCGAGAAGAAGAATTGAAGTTTGTCTCAGTAGCAGTGGCTGGTGATGGCCCACCAGCCTGACTCACCGAAAGGCAGTTAGGCCGCGTCACTGTCCGTCTGCGTGATAGGTTGGCAAGTCTTTTTCTCCTCTGGTGATTGACTTCCGCTGATGTAGCGGTTGGCAACGGGCCCAACGTGAATGCCTGATTGCAATGAGGATTAACAGGCATGTTATGATTTATTCATGTTGTCCTACTGCTTTTTTAAGCTGACAGCCTTCCCAATCGGTCTGTGCCGATCCCACTCTGGCAAAAAAACTGCGTACGTAACGTGTATTTGAGCCGCCATTTTCCCACTATTGTTTAAATGCGGTTGCATGTCCCAGTGCATGAAAACAAGGTTTGTTGATTGTCATATTTTTGTGTGCCTCACTTTCTTATCCTCGAGAGCAAATTCAGTCGTGAATTTCGCAGCAGACTTTACCCGTCGACAGTGCAGAATACGTCAACTTTAGATCTACTTTGCCTCCTGTTAGTTAGTGTGCACGTTATGAGCACGCCTCTTTCTAGTAGAAGATCCCAATCTCTGAAGCGTGATACGAGCTGTAGGAATGCGAGCTCAACTACCGCTCGGAGGGTGAGGAAAGCAAGGAAAGAGAGGATGCAGGGGGCGGGAGTGGGGAAAGAGAGGATGGGAGAGGGGAGGAGGGAGGGGAGGGGAGGAAGAGAGCAGACGTGCTACAGAAACTAACATTGACTGTGTGTGTCAGATAGACTCAAGCTGGTGTTTACACGAGGATGAACTGAAAATGCGCTAGGACGGTACAGTCTGACTAAGTCCCGGAAGGTTTTCATCAGGGAGGCGAAAACTTCATAGAAGTGCATAAATACGGTATACCTTAGGTGCAGGAATGCGCCGGCAAGATAACCGCGTCATACTCATTGACTGCTAAGCGCAAAAAGTCACATATCAATTTTTTTGCCCGGCTGGCTACTAACAGCACAGGTAATAGTTAAAAGTTAAAAACGCCCACAGTATGCAATGCTTCCAATGTCCAACTAAAACTTTTTAATCCAAGTCCAGCAGAGACATGTCCGGGACTACATTAACCTTCCCAACTTCGGCTTGCTCTTGTGGATGTATGGAATCCATTACTGTAAGAGAAAATCATCCATTGCATCGATAACATACAGAGGCCATTTGACGTTGTCAGTTAACACAAGGGTTAATTTCTAGCATATGAGTGTGTTCTCGGAGCTCTACAGTCATTAAATAAAGTCACAAGAGGGGATGGTTTTGTGCACAGAACCCCAGTTTGCTGTCTCATAGCGCACTGGCTGGTGACTGAGCCAAGGCTAGTCTTGACCGAGTCGAATCCTTCATGAGAGAGGGAGATAGTGGTAGCAGCTGCCTTAATAAGTTTGGGCATCAATTAAGTGCGTATTGTAGTATCTGGGGTTGCATAAGCTTCCGCTAGTGCCACCTAAACGGGTCACGGGGTAGATGCGCTGGACCAGCAAAGGGGGACTAGATCAGAACACAGCAGACGTTATTCGGGTTGCGCTTTCTTCACATTTAGGGTGGGTGGGAGTGGCACGCGCAGGTGCAGGCTTACGCCGCACAAGTTACCTGTGGCCTTTATGGCCCGTCTACCCGCGCCCAATCCCGCCTCCGTTCTTATTGGCTCGGTCTTGACACCGCACACAGGCGGGTAAGAGAAGAGAGAGTGCGGAAGCTACAGCGCAAGTCTCCTATCATTCAAAATTAATCCACGCACAAGTAACTGACCCTGTACCACCCTCCTGTGGAGCACACGGTGGACCTCGCCGAACTACGGCGGTTGAACGCTGCCGTTTAAGATGCTGCGCACCGTGCAGGTCACCGTCCGTGCACCCACCCAGCGCTGGGGCACGCGGGTAGTGGAAATCAAGGATCGAAGTATCAGGAGGTGGCGTGTTAATGGGACGTATGGGCGAGCGTGATTGCCTGAACGCGTGTGTGTCCGAGACGGTGGCCGAAAGTCAGCACATCTGATATTACGTGAGGTCGCTACCCAGCTGGCGTCTTTACGATGTAATGACCTTGACTGCTGGAACTCCGACAACCGGTGCGATGTTGGCGGTCAGAGATTGGAGTCCAATGACAACAGGTTTCTGAGCTATTAATAACCGAATAAGTTTATTCCTTTGGTATTTATTGCTTCCGGTAGTTCGGACGTGTTAAGTAAAACACGATGCTCACGTCATCTTGCTTCGGATCGCTTAAGTAACTTCAGCACGGAATCTAGCCACTGCATTATCAGCAGCAATAAAATAAACTGGCAGATGGCGAGTGTCACCCCTGCACTCACTTCCGAAGCAATGGACTGACGAATTGTGACAGTGCAGTGACTGACTTGCACTCGATTCGGTTAGGATTCCTGACTGACATTTAGTCCCACAAATCCAAGATAGGCAAAGTGAGTACTCTTCAGAACTGAACTGTTTCTTCGGGAGAAGCTGCGATCGCTTGAACAGGAAGTGTACTCGCATGAC
Organism: Schistocephalus solidus; assembly: GCA_017591395.1. Lineage (NCBI taxonomy): Eukaryota > Metazoa > Platyhelminthes > Cestoda > Diphyllobothriidea > Diphyllobothriidae > Schistocephalus > Schistocephalus solidus. The sequence goes on along the minus strand of WEDG01002751.1, from coordinate 116,871 downwards.
GGTACAGATGAGCCCACTCAAATTCATCGTCCGAGACAGTCATAGAAAAGGGTAATAAGACGCAAGTTGCCCAGAATTTATAGGTTTTTGTGGCCAGGCAACCACACGCCTACTATAATTAGCAGTACTTCTGTTTATCGCTGGGAGGGGGGTCGTAGTTGATGCGTTGATGGCTTGTCGGTCCAAGGAGCGCAGTATTTAGAGGAGGCAGTTGCTAATCCACCATATGCCTGCAATAATTAGCAGCGTTGAGGGATCGTAGTTGGTGCAATGATTGTTTTTCTGTACGTAGACGACCCCTTACGCACCATGATTTCAGCATCACTGTCGATTCTTGTGGCCTGAAGATTACTAGGCCATTGGGCTCACCGTCATCGTTACTGCTGGACATCCATGCGGACTCTGTGTTACTGATCCTTTTACCTAGGCAAAATCGCAGCACAGAATATGGAGGGAGGTCATAGCTCTTGTTAGTTATGTGGAGGTGGGAGGTCATAGCTCTTTGAGGTCATGGAGTTGGGAGGTCATAGCTCTTGGAGGTCAAAGAGGTGGGAGGTCATAGCTCTTGGACGTCATAGAGATGGGAGGTCATAGCTCCTGGCGCATTCTATGGTAGTCGGCCTTACCTTCAAGTTTAACGAGACCAAAATTCTCACAAGAGTTGACAGCAACATGAGCCGCGATCTACTCCAGTCATGGACATGGACATGGGAAATTTACCCCGCGTCATTCCGTTCTGGAATGTTCCCTCACTGCGTGGACACACGTAAAGCCGTAAATCAGCGTTTGGAGGGCTTCTCGGCGTAGTAGAGTACTACTACATGGCAAAACATATTCTACAAGGCCAATGGGATCCATCAGTGTACACTAGATGTACAATCTCATGAGATGTTACCCAAAATTACAAAACAGATTGCCGATTCCAACCGATTGCTTAAGCAGTGTTGTGAGATTGATTAACATGTAACACCATCCCCAACTATTTCAGTCACGTCAGGAGGCCGACTATTAAACGAGCTTCATTTTGAACACCTGCAACTATGACACTATAAAAAAGACTGCGTATACTGGGTGCATTTTAAAAAGCCAGATTGGCAAACATATGTTTTTCGTTATTCATCGTCAGGCCGCTACACTGAAATGGGGAATGAACTTGGGGTTTATGTACAGTGTTTATACGGTTCTCTGGGGGGAATGGTTGATCATACTCTGCTTTCCCACGCCGCCTGCATAATGGAGTCTTCGTGTTGAGGACGTTGGAGTAGGGAAGGGAGGGAGGCAGAAGAGGTATCCAGGGTAGGCTTCGAGCGCTGTCTGTTGGTCAAGTACGGGGTGTAGGTGTACTAGAGGTAGCACCACACAGATATCATTTGGTCGCTACATTTGTCTCATGCAGGTGGAGAATGCTCCTGTGGCCGCCTCTAGCTGGTACCCAACTCTCACCTCTGGCTCCTCGAAGTTGGGTTCTTCCCAGCGGCCACACCCCGGGCAACCGTCACGACCGGCGCGCTAAACCAGGTGAGGATCTCCACACCCAGTATGTCTGACTCCCGAACTTTCCACCTCCTCTGCCACTCAAAATGTCCTAGGGTCGGGGCGATAGCAACTCCATAGGCGGTTCAGGTAACTGGGGTCGCTCTCCCACTAAATCAAAACCGTGACCCAGAGTGGAGTTCGGCAGTTGTCGGGGATTTCCGAGCAGCCCTATTTAGGGACAGCACTGCTTGCCTCCTCGCGGAGGAAGGGTCTAGAAAAGGTGCCCTAAGCAAATTCTGGGTCTTACATCTTTTGCAACCGACTTTGGCTCGCGGATTGCAAAATACACGATCGTAAAACTTAAACAAACAATAATACCTCATATCCCCATCCCCCGCGCCATACTCTCCAGGCATCTCGGGTGAGTCCATTCACACTAGCAACCTAGCATATTCATTCCTTTTTAGAAAATCCGAGGAGCAACCGGCCGGAACGAAGGATGGCGCTAGTCGCTCAGAAAATGGCGCGCTACAAGGTGGACATTGCTGCTCTTAGTGAGATCCTATTCTCTGAGCAGGGTCAGCTGGAGGAGGTGGATGCCGGCTACACCTTCTTCTGGAGATGCTGGCGAAAGGCAGTGACGTGACGCCGATGTCACTTTTGCCATCCGGACCGAAAGTTTGGCACAGCTGCCCTGTCTGCCGCAGGTTATCAATGATCACCTGATGACCCTCCGCCTGCCTCTTCGGAGAGACCAGTTCACCATCACCATCAGCGTCTACGCTCCCCCGATGACGAGCTCTGATGCAGCGAAGGAAAAATTCTACGAGGACCTGTACACCCTCCTGGTGGTTGTGCCGAAGGTGGATTAGTTAATTGTATTTGGTTATTTCAACGCCCGCGTTGGACAGACCACGCTGCCTGGCAGGGAGTGCTGGGTCCCCACCGTTTCGGTAGCTGAATCGATAACGGCCTCCTTCTTTTGCGAACTTGTGTGGAACACCGTCTCCTACTAACCAACAACTTCCTCCTTCCGACGCGGGAGAAGGCCATGTGGATGCACCCTCGGTCGCGGCGCTGGCAGCTGCTTGACTATGTTCTCGTCCGGAAGCGAGACTGACAGGACGTACTGGTGACCAAGGCGATCTGCGATGCCGAGGGTTGGACGGATCACCGCCTCGTCATCTCCAAGATGTGGCTCCGACATAAACCTCGAAAAAGGCCCCAAGGTACGCGACTGCCATGTAAGTTAAATACTCTTTTGCTACATTTTCCTGCTCACTATTTTGATATCAGTGGCCAGATAACCCAGAAACTGGAGGACATGCATGCTCCAGATGATAACCCCACCGTAGAGACGTGAAGGTGTCAACTGCGGAACGGCATCCAGTCTACCACCCTCAAAGTCCTCAGACGCGCACGCCGTCAACACCAGGACTGGTTTGCCGACAATGACGCCGACATCAGCAACTTACTCGCAGAGAAGAATGGACTACACAAAGCCTACATGGACCTTCGGACTGACGCCACCAAAGCAGTCTTCTTCAGATACCGCCGCCATGTACGGCAACGTCTGCGGGAGATGCAAGACACAAAGCCTACATGGACCTTCGGACTGACGCCACCAAAGCAGTCTTCTTCAGATACCGCCGCCATGTACGGCAACGTCTGCGGGAGATGCAAGACACGTGAATGGTCCAGAATGCTGAGAAAATCCAAGGGTATGTGGACCGCAATGAAATGAAAAACTTCTTTAAAGCCATCAACGCAATATAAGGACCCTGCATCAAGGGAACCGCACCGCTGAAGGCAAAACAGTTCTGACAGAGAAATTCCAAATTCTGCAGAGCTGGGCTGAGCAATTCAGAAGTGTCCTTAATTACTCATCGGCCATATCCAATGCTTCCATTGACCGGATCCCTCAAGTTGACACGAACAATGACCTGGATCTGCCGCCTTACCCTACCAGAAACCATTCGGGCCATGCAGCAGATTTCCAGCGGGAAAGCACCGGGTTTCAACACAATCCCATCGGATGTCTACAGACAAGGCGAGCCCCGACTGCTAGCGGAAATCAAAACACTCTTCCAAGATATGTGGCGCCAAGGGCAAGTTCCTCAGGATTTCAAAGACGCGATCATCGTCCATCTCTACAAGCGGATGGGGCACCGGCAACTCTGTGATAATCACTGAGGCATCTCGTTGCTCAACATCGCTGGGAAGATTGTTGCTCGTATCCTTCTCAATCGTCTGAACGGTCACCTGGAGAAGGGACTGCTCCCATAAAGCCAATATGGCTTCCGACGACACCGCTGAACAACACAAATGATCTTAGCTGCAACCAGCTACAAGATAATTGCCAGGAGATGAGAACCCACCTCTACGCTACATTCGTGGATCTGACGAAAGCATTTGACACGGTGAATCGCGATAGACTGGGAAAAATCATGCAGAAATTCGAGTGACCTGAGTGGTTCACTCATATGGTGCGTCACCTTCGCGACGGGATGACGGTGCATGTCACTGACCAACGAAGTGAAGCAGGGCTGCGTAAAGGCCCCCACTCTCTTCAGTCTCATGTTCTCTGCCAAAGTGATGTACGCCTATCATGATGAGCACCCTGGGATCAGTATCGCCTACAGAAATGACAACCACCTTCTCAACAGTCCACGCATGCAAGCCGCAACGCGTGTGTCTATGACTGCATTCCATGACTTGCTAATGCCGGAAGACTGCGCCCTTAACACTGTGACGGAGGAGGACATGCAAAGGTGTATGAACCTCTTCGCCGCAGGCTTCGACAATTTTGGATTAGCAATCAATACAGCCAATTCGGTGGCCATGCACCATTCGCCATGCTCCCCAAATCAATGTCAACAGCGCTCAACTCAAAAATGTAGAAACCTTTGCTTATCTGAGAAGCACACTGTCACGCAGCACGAGAATCGACGACGAGGTTGCTCAACAGATTTCCAAAGTCAGTCAGGTCTTCGCCAGCTGCAGGCCTCTGTGAGAAATCGCCAGGGAATTCATCTTCACTAAACTGAAGATTTACAAGGAAATCCTCTTAAAGACACTCCTTTACAGAGCTAAGACCTGGAAAGTCTCCACGAACCAAGTCAAAAAACTGAATCAATTCCGTCTCACCTGCCTCCACAGAATAGTGAAGCTGAGACGGCAAGACAGGATCCCGGACACGGAAGTCCTGGAGCGGACCGGAATTCCCAGCATGTACGCCATGTTGAGCGGCCACCTGGTGAGAATGGACGACGAGGGACTACCCAAATGACAGTTCTACGGAGCTATCACTGCAGGTGCTCACCGATAGAGAGGTCAAAAACGACGCTACAAGGACACTTTGAAGAAATCTCTGAAGCAACTGCAAATCAACTCGGTGACCTGAGAGTACGTCGCCCAGCATAGACCGGCATGGAGAAGATCCGTGAAGACTGGTGCAGCAATCTATAAGGCCAACCAGATCGCCGCTGCTTAGGCTAAAATGGCAGCTGGCAAGTCACAAGCACCTTGGATCAACACCGCCAATGCCCAAGCCCCAGTCAATGTGTGATTTGAGCTTGAGAATATAACGGGGCGATCAGCGCCTTGGGTTGGATGGTTGCCAACTGACAGTTCCAAAAAGACCTCGCAGTCAATAAAATGTGTGATGTGTGGAGTGGCTGACTGGTGGCGTGAGAGTTAGGCAGCGATGGCTCCTACTTAACGTGACCTCCGACACTCACACGTGTGAGATATGAGCCGTTCAACACCCTATTGTGTGACATTTTGTTACTTGCGTTTGGGGGGCAGGTCGTGTTCGTAGTACGCGTAGACGAAGTCACCGGAATCTGCGCCCACTTATACATCAGAAAACTAACCGGCTAGGACAGTGGTCTGATTATGGGGGTGGGGGAGAGAGTGAGGTCAACAGCTCAGCGCATTTTCCTCACTATAAACAATCTGACGCGCTTAAAACTATCACGGTGCGCTAAAAGCCGTAGCTTGGAAGGTTGCCAACTGACGGGATAACTCGGACCGCGTGGTCAGCCCATGTGTGTTTTGTGTGGAATGGCTGACCGAGAGTCAGGCTGCAATGGCTTTTTCTTAATGTTGTCTTTATGACACTCCCACTCTGAGAGATCTAAACCAGGTAAGGTGGTATGCCCAGTGGCGGCTCCGGCCACGCCAGCCACCTGCGCCCTCTCCCGCCTACGGTCTCCTTGACTCTGTCATGACACCAGGTTCAGGTGGGTAAGGAGGAGAGAGTGTTGTAGTTGCAGCGCAAGGCTGCTATCACTTAAAACTAATTCACGCGCAAGTCACCGTCCGTTCCCCACCCTACTGTAGAGTGTACGGTGGACATCGTCGGACTACGACGGTCCAAGTGCTATGTGGTCAAACATGCGGAGTGCGGGCGGTTTTTATCAGGGAGTTGGGGTTGCATGCGTGCGTTTCCCCAACCATCTTCACCACCTTATAAATTTAAATACATTTTGTTGCAAAAATATTCTTTATTTTACTCATCTTTGTAGCAACTTACGTGTTCTTCAAATGTTATGCTTGAAGAATGAGCAATTTTAGGATTTTAAAAAGGTTTCCAACGATGAAAGTTATAAGACCATGAAATTTTCATTCATAAAGCATCGCATCTGCTTATTTATGCATGCTGCTTATAGTGTATATAACATGGTTCGGATCCACTCAGAAAGTTAATGAGCCTTTATGATGTGTTCTTAATAGCCTTTTCTTGCTTGGAAAATATACAGTTCGTAGTTTTCTCCACACGTCTGGTGTTGAAACGAAGGTACTCGCTGAGTGCCTTTAACACCGTGGGGTCTTTGGTGGAATTTTCGCAACCCTAAAGCAGTCCATAGTTCTCGCGGTGTTAACAGGCAATTCATCACAAGAGCAGGTCGGATCAAAATAATTCGGGAAATGGAAAATTACTTTAACACTCAAAAATTATCTCTTTCTTCAAGTACTCAATTTTACGAAGAGGTCATCTGCTACAGAATGAGTACAAGAAGTAATATTTTCATTCATGATTTCCTTAAAACACATTTTAACTTATAAGGGTATCAAAAAACAATGAAAAAATTACATAAGTAGGAATTGTTGACGGTAAGTAGTTTTCCGGACGGTCGGAAAGAAGTTCCTTTGAAAGCCGTCATCCTAAAATGACTGAAATATCTTGGGATTATGCTGCACGTCAATATATATATATATTACGAATCTACCCAAATAACATTTTCTAATTGAAAACACATTTTCGAATTTCGCTTAACATTTCCTGAGATAATACGTTTAGCGTACGTTGACGGTAAGGAGACATGGCCATTCGAAAGCTGTTTCTTTGCATTCTTTTTCGTGTTCCTCAGGCTTACCCTTCGTCTACCGTATTTGGCTAGCCTAGAACAATACTGCAATATCTTCTCCTCTTGGGCGCTGAATAGACGCGACATCATATTCGGCGAGGCACTTAGGCAGTCGCCAGGCAGTCACATGGCACGACTGCTCTGCCGAAGCTGGACTTGCTTCAGTTTCAAAAAATGTCGACCGAATACGCCGATCCACTAAACGATATGCGTGTTGCTTATCTGCCCTGGCCACTTGAATTTACACCTCCTCTCGAGGATAGGTTGGGTGACAGTGAGCGAACATTCCTGCACAACTATACAATAGGTCTCAAAACCACAGGACTACAACCCTTATACATCTTTAATCTACAGTTAGGGACAATTTAGTTCAGAAAACTCAAGCCAACCGAGAACCTGAAGTTGTTTTGGAGATCCCTGCATGCACGTGTCTGTTAGTTTTGGCGCTTCCAAGACGGTTAAATGAGTTCACGGCGGTAATACGACTGACCTTGGCGATGATCAATGGTTACACATACTCCACGGCGGATGTCGTTGAGGCATATCAATTACCTTGTTCAAGTTTACATCTATCCCACATTTGGCCCATGCGGAGGTCAAGAGATCGAGCTTTCATTGCCTAGCATGCTCATCTATGAAGATCAGTGAACATCACAGACGAAAAGGACACTTATTTTTACCCTGAAGATGAGTTAAATGACGTGCCTAGAGCGATTGTTGAGTGGGGGTGACCCCAGATATCAGCGTCCATCAACATTGTAGAGAAACATGAAACCGAGGGGGGGGGGAGGGGTTGGGGCAAGGACACAGCCCGCCCATTTGTCACAAAGAATGATTATTAAGTTGACTCGTTGTCCTTGAAGTCTGACACGGCGGAGTTTCATCGCAATCAGCAAAAAAACTGTCAAGCTGCCCAAGGCTCATCTCGACTAGTTGTGGTAGAAGGCCTTAATAAGAAGTACCAATGCTGTATGGAGGCCGTCCCATTTTCTGAAATTTATTGCTTCGTTGGCAGTTGAATAACATTACCGACCAAGACAAGGAAGACGGGAATTTTCCTTTCTGGCTTATTAGCCGTCATCAGTCAGCCACATCCAACGCTTTTTCCTCGTCAGTAACGTTATTCCGCCTATATTATTAGCCAAACTGTGGCCGATGGCAGGGCACGAGAGTGAAGCCCAAGGCACAATAGGATGTGATCGGTGGGGGCCCGGATCACAGCCGGTAGGACAATGAGAACGCGTCTCAATGATTAGGGCCTTAAACTTTTAACCAAGAGGTTCCAGATTCAAGCCTCGAAGTTCGCAAAACCTGGGGCTGGGTGTGGCTGGCCAGGAGTGGCCATTCCGGTCTTTAACGGTAATGCTTTTCTACATAAACCCCTAACCGCTGTGTGGCTGCTGGCGAGGCTCGATAGCCCCTAGCAAAAACTCGACAAGTATTTCCACACGAAGCGCTCTGTGAGCGTCCCTCTACCATTATTTAGGCGGTATCACAACGTTTGCCGAATCCGCATAATGTCGTTGGGAGACATCCTGGTTTCAGATATAAAGTCGGGCTATATAGAAGAATATGATCAGTTTGCCACCGCTCAGAAAAAGACAGTTCACGCGATAGTCATTTCAGATTTGCCGGTTATCCTTTAACTTTTAGAGGTAGACGATGGCGATTTCCTGAACGTTTCGTGACATTTGTTCTTATTTCCGCACCTCTAAAAATATGGTCAGTCGTCTCAAAAGTTGAAGTCCCAGATCCAATTGAAATCGAATCTACTCCTGGGGTTTTGTCGCTAGTAATCTTCCGCTCTGACCTGACTGAATGATGATGATGCAGGAGAGTCGAACGCCCAAACTCCTCTGGTTTCAACTGAGGACCATTGAGAATTGAAGATAATCTAATGAGGACGTTCCTACAACGCTTGATCCAAGGATCAAGAACCTACAACTTTTGTGGGAGCGGGTTATTCCGACTGACCTAAACGGCAGCTAGTTGAGGGTCGTAGACAACCTAGGTCATAAGGCACATTCATCAACACTGAATATATATCCGGACTTCATCTGCCATACACGCCAGTAATTCTGCCCTTCCGGGAGCGTCTGTTGTGTTCGGTATCTGCTAAGGGGGAAATGAAGCCTTTTTAGGATGGAAAAGCTGCACACATATACCTTTCTAATCCGGTGCAGTTTGGACATAAAATGAGCCCTGATTCGTCACTAGCGTCGAAGTAGCTTTTGTGGTTTCCATATTCGAGTCCAAGGGCATAATCGGTAAACACGTGCAAACTCTTACAAGAGTTAACTGCCATCTCGTCACAGCCTGCTAGTTCACCACTGTAGGTGCGCTAACGGTTGTGACGAATTTCTTGCAAATAAGAGACGCTGATGTATCGACAAGCGCCGTGGGAAAGATTTGTACACGATCGATACCGGTGCGTTAGAATTTTATGATTCCCAATCACCCAGAAGCCCAAAAGTAACCCCTTAATGTTAGCCTATAATCCAAACCATTTCAATCTCTTTAAGAAATATCTTTCCAACTTTGAATAACATGTGAGGTGATACCCTGTCGTTGGCAAACCACCGTGACACAACCGTAAGAAGGAACTTCTTTTGCAACAAATCTGTAAACGTTAGGGGGGGGGGAATGAACAGCAAAGGCGTTTTGAGTGCTGGAGGCCAAACACTGAAAGGATAAGGGTGTGGGTTAGTGCATTGAGTGTCTAGAGGCGCTTGACTATGTGGAAAAATAGTCCACTGACGGTCTACGAAAAGCGGACAGTGTTAGGCAAACAGACTGCCTCCGCTACTCTGAACAGGCAATCTCCAATGAACGAGAAAGGTTGGGTGATGTTGAGGGGTAAGGAGTTGGGGGTGAGTGGGAATAAGCAGAGCTATAAGTTAAATGGCGCTATGTGACTCCGTCAGGGAGACGAACGACGGAAGTAACCGGCGATTCTGCAAGCCGTGTGACAGATTTCAGATGAGATCGAAGCAGCGTGGCGCATTTTGTCACCGGCGGAAGACGAGACAACTGCCTACGCAGCGCTTAGAGGTACACGAGGTTGACACTTTTGACAGGTGACGGCACAGACACGGCAGAGATTGAGTTTGCGTGCAATGAAGGGATCATGAATCCAGATAAGGAAGAAAAAACCTACAAGGGGTGAAAACCATCGCTCATTAGGTCAGCAACGGCTCGGGTGCGGTTATAATCAAATGAAAGTCACAACAAACGGTTTACTCGTGTACAGCGAAAAACCCTTTATTGGTTCACTAACTTTTTACTGGGAAACTCCACCGAATTGATGTTACTACTACTGCTACTGCCATCACTACTGAGGAGTAGCGGCAATAGTAATATTACTAGTTCTACTCGCCTAACTACTGACACTACTGGTACCAGTATCAAGACTACGATGAGTGAATCATCTACCCACGACTGCGATAAATTATTAGGATCATGGGGATTAGGATAATGCTGACACCATCGTCAACAATATTATTATAATAACTTGCACTAGTCATCATATTATCAGCAGTGGTATCACTATTCTTACAACCACCGCTAACACCATCCCCGTTGAAGCTACCATTGAGGTCGCTACTACTACTGCTAATACTACTACTTCTACTACTACTACTACTACTACTACTACTACTACTACTACTACTACTACTACTACTGCTACTACTACTACTGCTACTACTACTACTACTACTACTACTTCTTTATCTTCTATTACTTCTACTTTTACTTATACGACAAGTATTAATATTAATGATACGAATATTTATATTAATATTAACCCCACTAATACTGCCGTTAATAAGACTACTAATACTAGTACTAATACGACTGCTACCACTACTGCTGCCGCTGCCATTAAAACTACTACCGATACTTATAAGATTACGGGTGATGAAGTTATTGATAGACAAGAATAATAACCATAAGCATGACAAAAGAACTACTTATAATACTACTACGCCTGGTAAAGCTATCAGCCACGACTAACATCACTACTAACTCGATGACTGACGAGCACCAACACTTTCGTAACTGTTCGTGCCATAATTGCTCAGTAAACCTCACGCATCTTAACAAATAAGGGTCTAAGGATCAGAATGATTGACTTACCAAGGACGCAGACAGACCCGCACATTGTGTACAGCAACACAAACTCGCCCTTCAGAAGTTCACTAATGAGAGCGCAAATGATGCTACCCACAGCCTGAAGAGGGAAAAGTTGCAAAAAATGCGACTTGTAATCATCGCTTACGGTCCAAAATACAAATAGCCTAAAATGATTCTAGTAAACCAAATAACTAAATTATTGTCTGACAAACACTGGTGTAAGGATGAGTTTATTTTAGCTCAGGCAGACCAAGACTCAGTATGAGGGTATGTCCGATGGTACGTCCAACAATCGGGATTAATGAGAACTTTCACTGAAAATAGTAAGGAGCTTGGAGTGCCATTGTTGCTCTCTCAGCTGTTGACTGCTCATAGTTATGCGACAGTTGGGGGGTAATGAATACCGTTCTGGCCTAAATACGTTCCCCTGAGATGAGGAGGCGGCAAATATCACCGGTGACAGCGAGGCTCTTAGCTAGAATTGTCGTTTTCTTCGGGCACAACTGCATAAAATGAATCAGTGAGATACAAATGTAAGTGCGCTGGTCCGATGGACACGCCATTCTCTTGTGTAAGCAGTTTCCAAGGTGACCGAGATGGTGGTCAGGGCGCAGGAAGGAATGGGTAAGCCCGAACCTTGAAGCTGAAAGGCCACCGAGTAATAAGAGCTATGCTCACACTGACTTCGGTTAATTGACAGGGATACAGACAGGACACGTCGAACGAGAAAAAAAGCAGTTAGGTGTTTTAGACAAACTTGTCAGCCATTATCGAGGAAGCTGAAACCTTAGTAAGAATAAGCCAAACACAGTCACAGTTACGCACGTCTACATCCGAAATTGAATATGCGCCCTTCTGAACTGACATACGTTCACCGTGATTATGACGTTGGAAGACGTTAACTTCACGATTACCGCAAGCAGTGAAAACTAGATTGATACTGTACATCGCGTTTGACGTAAGAAGACATGCGGAAAATATTAATTTCGTTTGTAAAGGACAGATGTAGCAGTGTACAGCCGAAGCAAAAATTCAACAATATTAGGTAATTTGTAATTTTATTTCGTTGTGGCATCATTTTAATGGCCAGGCCATCCTGCTTCAAAGTAAAAAGGCTAAGAATAGCGCACCTTAAACCATACCATGACAGAGAGAGTTGACTACTGTTCACAAAATATTTGTACCAAATGCTGAATTACTCGTGCAGCAGTAAGAGGAACAGCAGGTACTGCACAAATAAACGGATGGATGTGTTCAGATGCACGCATTGCCAGCGAAATAAATAGGTAAATAACAAGAAACAACGTTTAGGTGGGGCTCCATTCCTGATCTATAGCATCTCTAATTTTGAGTAAAGGTTAGTTTGGATAGATATAACCGAAAAAGGAAGGGGGGCATTTGGTCACGGAAGGGATCTTTAATGTGCCACCCATAGAACAGGGGAAAAGGAACATCGGGTAAAACAGGTGGCTTCGCGCTAAGTTTCAGGGAAATTTGGGTTTATGATCAAGGTTATAGTTAAGGTTAAGGACATGGACATAGCTGTCGTGCCTGACATTTAGCGCAGTTCCATCAGCATTATGAGGAGAGGCGTTTCTACTCACATTTCATGGCGGACGGATGTGGAGGGGGGGTGGGTCATCTAAATTATTCTTACGTTGGTTACTTTAAATGCTACCGATCGGTGAGCGCCCAACTACCATATATATATTAATATGCGTAAAGACTGACCTACTCAAGACAACCAGGAGCAGCAAGCACTTTACTCTGATGATGGAAGGGAGAAGGCTTTCGAAACGTCAGTACAAATACAATTTGGTCCATGAACTCGCCCCCTCTTCTTCTTTGTTTTCTTCAGGAGATGATGAACGCGATATATATATATATATATATATTTGCATAATACCATGACCGACAAAGACAAGGGAGACTGGAATGGCCATTGCTGGCTTATTAGCCGTCATCAGCTAGCCATACCCAACCCCAGGTTCCACAGCGCCCGAGACTCGAACTCGCGACCTGTTGGTTCCGTGCTCTCAAGTGTGGAGGAATGGAGGGGAAGTAGGGCGGTTCTAGGCCTGCGTGCGCGTCTCTGAACCAGCAGGAGATAGACGCGAATAACCAGTTGTCTCACGTGAGACCGGTCAGAGTCAGTGCGGTGGGCTGATTAAACTATTTGTGGGTTTGTGGACGCCTGTGATTGGCTGCCCTCAGCTGTGAATGCGCTCATGCTTTGCTTACCAGATCGCATAATTACGAATGTGACGTGTGAGCTAGAGGCGCAAGCTAGAGAGTATCTCAAACACAGAATGAAATGAATGGGAAGTAGTTGGGCAAGGTGTGGAACGGCTATCCAGAGCAAATCGCGGTTGGAGAGCGTGTCCGCCTGTATTGTTAAGAGCTGTTTAAACTGGGTCAACTGCTCCACATACCCTGTAGATGCACTCTCACCCTCACCCAAAACTTGACACTATTGGCCAGTGACCACTGATGCTTGAGATAGCAACTTTGACTTCTAGGCCGAATAAATCCTTTATAAAGGGACTTGATTTGAAGATTGTGATGGCCGCTACCAACTGGAAATCCAGACGCGGCACAAACTGTCTCCTTTACTTTCTGTTTTTGTTGGTGCTGTGTCACTCATCAAGTCCACCATAAAAAAGTTGTTGCCGACATGCCGCGCATTTAAGATGACATTTTAAACAGAGCTAACATTCGGATTCTAGATCAATAGCCAAACCCAATCGTGTGGGTGATCCCAGCAGTATCATGACAACCGAGGGCAGTTCTGTGCATTTCAAAGGTACCCCCAATCAAGCTAAGCTCCAAGCGAGACAGAGAACCAACTTGCGATAAAAAACACATCTATTATTTCTGATGTTTAATGCAAAATCCGCCCTTTATTTATTGAAAAACTACTCATTCTAAGAAATAGTTTCCTAGAACAATATAGCCGGGCGTTTGAAAGTGTAGAAACTCCGGACGCATAACCTCAGGTGATCAGGGATGCCTTGCTACATGGGAGTAGAGTTAATTCATTCCATCGAAAGCTAACGGGACAGCGTGCAGGTTTCTAGAGCATCCGTTTAAAAAATACAACGAAACGGTAATTAAAAACATTTTTTGCACATTTTCGTCTACAGATTGTTGGCAGCAAATGTTTTCGTAACTTCGGCGAGGACAGAGGGAATGTTGTTACAAAAAATAAAGCAACGAAAAACAGAAATTTTGCACCAACTAACAAGAATAGACGTTCTGCCACCTGCCCAGGGGTCCGCATTCCTATCTAGTGAAGAGCCATCAAGGTTGCATTGATAAATGACTACAAAGTGTGAAGAGACGAAACCGGTATTCCAACTAGCAGTTCCTGCCTCAGAAAAGGGGCACACCTCTCAGCTAAGCGATTCTATCTTTGGGGACAATCGCTCAGCAAGTGTCTTGGGCGGGGAATATAGCAAGTCAATACGGTCTTGCTCCAGGGGCAGCACTACATGAACGAGATTATGAATTTTATATTTCAAGGGCCGAAGGTGAATGGAACGACCAAGTAACTTCAAGCTCGCCCCTACACCCATGTCCACGCCCATAATTTTACATTTTGCTATAACATAACACATTGTATCATTAGAGAGTTGTAAATGCCTGTATTTTCTCTTCGATGCACTGAACTGAGGACCACAGAAAACTAGACGGCAGTGCGCTTACGCGCGGTCTGTCTGCAGGACCGACTGAAAAAATCCTGCCCGGGAATGCTTCTGTTTTCGAATAAAAAAGTGGATACAAGCACGCTGATGTTCTTCTTTTTGGAAATGTCGATGATGCCCTTAGCGTTTTCTCAGTAAGCTTCCAGGCAACAGACGTGCAAAGAATAATTTGAGAGTTAAGTGAAAGGTGATTCGAGGTGAGTGGAGCACACTTTCAGTTGATTCCGCAAGGTAGGCAAGGCATATGTGCATGCATTTTTCTTCTGACAACTAAAACCACTCCCTCCAAGTTATAGTTAAATTCCGATGGTTTGGTTTCACTTCCTCTTTCTGAAAATTACATTTCCAAGTCTTCAAAATTTTGTGATTATCAAATAAAATGCGTATATGGCTACACAAAGCAGGAAATAATCTTGATTATGCATTACGATTGAAGACTTCTACTAAGTTCATAAGGTAATCATGCCCGCGAAGAGGGCTAGACCAAACAGGTTAACGTGGACTAATGCGAACAATCCCACCAAAAACGAAACGACTGTATGTAATGGACACTAAACACACGATTGGATCATCATTCGGAACAAAACTCTTGCCCAAAGCTCAGTGCCCATCCCACCAGAGTGATCACGCCCACTTCACTGGACAGTCGGCCAGGGGGAAGGAGCTCTCTAAACGCCGAAAAAACGATTCCATCATAGTGGGAGCATCGGTTTACTAAACCATACTTGCTTCACTCGACAAGCACAATTGAAGATTGCGGTGCAGGTTACATCTTCTTCCAAGGTGCTCGTCACAAGGAAGTATGTCCCGATGCTGTGGTCGCCTTCACATTAAAAACGACTTTGTAAGGAAGCTACCTCCTTTATCTTATGGAGTAAAAAACGACCCCATTTTGATGAAGCTCGTACTCCGCCGGGAGATCTGCGTCACCAGCATTCTTGTCCAAGCCGTAACAACGACAGGCAACAACGTTTCGAAGGAGAAGTTCTACGATGATCCGCACGTCCTCCTCGCACCGGTGCTGAAAGTGGACAAATCGAGTGACCCCAGTGGCTCCAACGCCCGAGTGGGCCCAGAACACATCATTCGGGAAAGTTTTCTTAGTGGTCACGCGGTGTGGGCCACCGCCAAAACAAGGAACTATTTCCTGTTTATGAACGGCATGGGACGCAACCCCCTAACAACAAGCACCGTATTTCGGCTTCTGGAAAGTAAACTGCAGAGAGGGCCACAAGGGCAGTGGGCACCAATGAAACTGAAAACCGGGCCGTATCGGACCTGGAGGCAAATAGGCAGAAACTCTCCAATAGCGTGAGCACCAACCTAGTAAATTTGCAAATCCTGAAAAATTGAGGTTTGGAAGATTGCTAACCGGTGGGCTTACTCAGTTCTACACAGAACTGAGGGGCAAGCTGTAAGAGATCATGTTTAGGGTGTAATTTATGCCCCCCCCCCACCGAATGAATTCATCTCAAGTTGTCTGCCAGTGGAAGTTCTAATGAAACATGTGAGAATTCGGATGCTTCGGTAGATGCTATGCAGGGCTGCGAGAAAATAAACCAATTGAAGACCAGTCCACTACTGCGCTCGGTCTCTCCGCTTGTGGCGGACAAAGAGTCGGGTCAGAAAGCTCAAGAGTTGAGCTATTTCCACTTGCTTCAACTACCATTATAGGTGTCTGAATGTATGCCTGCATACACCAGCAGCAAAGTAGCCTAATGAAGACGTGGGGTGTAGGATGGGGAGACGGACAGAAGGGTAAATCACTCACAAATGCACTGAAAACCATGCCGTAGTTGACCGCCATGTAAACGGGTCCAAATATGCGGCCAGTGGCGGCCGGCATGAGGACGAAGACGCCGCTCAACGACAGGAAGAGGGTACAAACCCATAGAGCGTACAGCGCCTTGCCCACCGTGGGGATTGCACCGACATAGGGGAAGCTGAACAGCAGGATGGCCCACACACTGAGCATTATTGACAGTGGAATCTGGAAGTAGGGAGATAAAAACAGACAAAAATACGTCTCATTGAAAGTTCCTACCAATAATCCATTTAACTGCTAAAAGAGACGGAGAGATGAGTTCCAGGAAGTGATCGCGAAGGAGACACGATCACTGGAATAAGAACTTTAGTAACCTGACGTTTCGGATTCTCTCTCAAACCCATTTTCAAGGACAGTCACATAAAAGGGTAAAAGGAAAACAAGGGGCGCAGTTTTTATAGAGCGTGGTGACCGGGCCACAAATTTGGCAGTCCTCCTGATCCTCGGTGGGAGTGTTAATTGATGCGATGATTGTTTTTTGGTCATTGCGCTAGTTAATTGACTGTGGACCGGAAAACCATGACTCAAGCAGCTCGCGGCTCACGCGATTGTCCCCTCTGATGAGAATTTAGGCCTCATCAAACTTTAAGGTGTGGCCGAACCCCGTCGATTTAGCCGCGAGCTGGGGGTCAGTGTCCTTCCTTCTCACCGCTGCTGCATGCTCGACCATTCGCGTGCGGAGTAGTCTCCCAGTTTCTCTCAGTCTCATTGTATTTAAAAGGAATTTGGTTGAAACAGAAGCAAGCCAGACCCTTCCGCCTGGAAAAACCGGCCATCCAGCGGAACTAGCTTTTATTTATATAAGGGCAGGAATTTCAGGTCTTGGAAACGTAGAGTTATCAATAAGACAGTCCCAATACTGTTGGCGTGGGATTCAATTGACACGCCAGCTGAATAAGCTGTTGTGTTAACGATCCCATTTCCTTCGTCTTGATCCCAAAACGACAGGAATGAACTTTCAGTACCGGGATCTGCCGTTTCGTGCGCTACACAAATCTAAGTATTCTAGTAGTTTTCTTTGGAGATTCCGCGCGCGTTGAACATGGGTAGCCAGCTGAGTTGTGGGCAGCTGTGGAGGTACTGAAATAGAGCAACTGTCGATGTAGGCGGTGAAGAAAGGAGTTTGCACATGGGACCAACGGGAGGAACTATCTTCTTACGAATAGTAGTTCTGCAAGCTTTTGGACATTGTAATCATATTTGCGCTGTTAATGCTTCTTTCTCTATGGGTAATACGCTCAAAGAGTTGTTCGTTCACGCAATGATCAGTAGTTCAGCAGTCCTTGAGATCACAAACAGCAAAATTGCAATCTTTATGTTACTACCAACCAGTGATAAAGAATGCTTCACTAGCCAACGTACTCACCCACCGACTTTGAATTCTAACGTATGACGTTGTCGGCAGCAGGCAAGGTTATGAAGTAAGCCCTCTTTAAATGACCAGAAAATCATGCAAGAAAACCATGGAAACGTGATTAGGGTTACTCAGCTAGTATTGAATGATTTCCAAAATTGAATGCTAGTGACTGTGTTACTGTCAATAAATTGTGACAAAGATGAATGCCCGATCACTGGGACAGTGTGAGTAATAGCCTGAATATTCGACCTCGATGAGGCTGCGTCACGCCGTCGCATGGCGTGCATCCTTGGGAGGGAACTGAGCCACACCAGCGAAGTGCGTGACAGCAGGGGCGAATAAAAGTACTGACTGTAGGCTACAGAGTATGTGATGGAGGCATCGCTATAACTATCATCTCTCCCCTCTTCCCAGTCTGTAGATAGAACGTGACTAATTGATGACGCGTCATAGACCAAAGGCGATTGCTTCGCTCGTTATAGGGTTCTCGTCACAGATGAGCCGGACCCAAACGAGTGTTAGATGTCTCACGACACTTGTTATGTCAAGTAGGACATCGGTGAAGGTGTGTTGCAGGTCTTCGACCTAGGCTCTCACACGACCTCACAGACTGCGCCCGATGCCATCACACGTTGATTGATAGGCCGGCACAGAAAGTGGTGCATGGAAGAGGGAGGACACTGAGAAAGCCATACCCGTGGAAAATCAGCACATTCCTCATTATAATTAACCTGACGCGCTTGAATCCACCACAACGTGCTAAAAGTCGTTTAGTACGCGATAGGGAACGCTCATATGCCTTCCCCACCCGTTTGCACATGGGAACAGGGCAAGGATATGGTATGTAGGCGGGGCCAGCAACAATAAACCAGTGGAACGTGTCTTAGGGGAGATTTCTTTAATTTTATTTGGCGTTTTTCGGATAAGTTCTTCCTTGGGTTAGAGTTAGGAGTAGGGTTACAGTTAAGATTACGCTTGCAGTTGAGTTTTGGGTTGGAATTAATGTTAGGGTTACAGTTGGGAGCCTGTGTTCTAAGGCGTCGCGTAAGTCACGGGAGCTGCACTTACTCCTTAGGACGCCATAGTGAATGCATCGCTTGCAACGGTCGAGCTGTTGTGGTCATAAGTAAAACAGCTGACCGTTAACCAGATGTAGAACGCGTCCGACGTAAGGAAAGAAGTCTGTGCAACGGCAAAAAGATCCAGAAAGGAGACAGTTGCTTCAAAGTTATCGCTCCTTACCTTAAAAGAAAATCGATCGCAGATCGCACCCCACAAAATTCTTCCGCCGGAATTGAAAAGAGAACTAGCGGTAGCAACATTGGAGAGGAACCGATCATCGGCTATCGTTTTTTGTCCAACAAACTAGAAAAAGTACAGGAACATTTGATTAAGCGCATATTTAGAAATTTGCTTGGGTAAGCGCTTTGGCTATCGAATAATGGGCGTATAGAGGAAGAAATCGGAGGACAAATAGTGACTATGTTCCTCTTGAACCTTACCCTCTGCACCGCGAACATCACAATTACTGTCAGGAATATCGTAGTCAAAGTTGAATCTCGCTTTTGTGTGCGAAGGTTGCGGAGGAGTGTAGTTCATGCTCTTATACGAGAAAACACCTAAAGCAGGTATATTATCCCATAAAATGTTAACCTAAATTCTAAAAAGTGGTTTTTATTACATAGTAGGGTTATAATATTAATTCTAGGCAACGAATCCAAAGATATTTCAGCAAATTGAAGATGCTGGCTGTGCAAAGAGCCTACTTTTTTCGTTAAGCATAGGTACACTGTAACAAATGACCAATTTATATGATTTTAACACCAATTTTCGAAGATAAAGATGCACAAAAATTATTCTCTTTATTCTTATTTCTTAGAACATTTCATATTTTCGAAATGTCTTACCAGGAGAAACAGTATCTTGACTTTTTTATAAAACTGTTACAATTTCCGAATATGCTGGACATTTCTCGCTCTTAAATATGTCATAAATAGAAAGTTGTAAAACCAAGTACCAAATTTAAGAAGAACGTAATTTGCTACAAACTGAGCCCAGAACGGGTAGTTTTGTGCATGCTTTTCATAACACATGTTTGAAGGTATGAGGGCGTTGAAAATCAATGTGGAAAATTCATCATACTTATTTAGTCAATTTGTTACGGATTGTTGTTTTTAGGAGACCAGAACGTTCCTTATTCAAAAGCCGTATTCATGTCGTAGATGAAATATTTGGGGATAACGCTGCACGACAATTAATTTCATAACCCTACTGAAGTAATTTTTTTCTCATCGAAAATGCATTTTAGAATTTTAATTGAAATTTAATGAAATAGAAATTCCACCGTACCACAGAGAACTTGACGATTTCTTCGGAAAGTTATATGCGCGTTTAATATTTATAGATCGGCACTCAACAGCTTTCATAACATTGACACACTAAGCTTTTATACTTACAGCTGACTGGTGCGGTAATACAATGAGCCAGCAAGGTCAGACAATGGCTTTGAATTCCAGGTGGTTTACCCTTGGGTTTGGGTATGAATGACTGATGACGGCTAATAAGTCAGAAATGGCCATTCCGACCTCTATTTTGTTTATCGGTGCTCCATCATATACACTGATTAGTACTCACTGAAAGACGAAAAGGAAGAGCCAATAAAATGTTGTGGAAGTTCCCCTGGAATATTCTGAGACGTCTCCAGTGGGGTCCTCTAACAGAAAAAATCACTTGAAAAAGGGAGGGTTCTGAAAATCTTCCTCAAACGTGATTGGTTGATTAGGCTCTCAATAAGCTAACATTGCTCTCAGCAACGAAGAAAAGTTCTGTTATGACCATTTCTGGCTTATTCGCCGTCGTCAGAGAGCCATATAGAAAACCCTAGACCGAGGGCACCCGTAGTATTCATCAATAATATTTATTTATTCTTCGTGGCTCGACGTTAGACGGAAACCTACGGGGCCTGTCCATAAATAAATTTGTTTTCTCTTCCAAGGCACGTGCATATGACAAAAAAGATTCGTATGCCCTGCCACACATTTTCACGGCAAGAGCTCCTGGAATGCATCGTCATGCCCTGGAAACGGGCACGTGCAAAGGCAAGCATGCCCTCCTGACAGGCTGCGCCTCCCGTTGCAATTGTTCGCGATGGGTCGCATTGGGAACAGAAGTGCGTAGCTGATTGGTCAGTGTGGTCGTCCTTTCATCCAATTGACACACAGATATGATCTGAAATAGTCACGTTCCTCGCAGCCTCTCTAACGTGTTGTCACGTACGCTATGCGCTTACACTCATACTGAGAGGCATCTTCAGCTTCCCATCCGGCAGCGGAAATTCGACAACACGCATCAGTTTAAAATCCTTTACGACCTCAGACTACTCGCGACCTAACAGCCGAAGCAGTTGAGGGACATGCTCCTTTAAGGCAATGTCATAAAGTTTGGTTCAATGGAGAAAGCCCTTTAATTTCACCAACTTACCTTAAATGAAGCCGTGATCAGAGTGATAGGGATGATGTTACAGAGCATGACGCCCCAAAGTAGATAGAATTCATGGCGTCGAAGGATCTGTGCAGGCGGATAGTTGATTTCTCTGAAAGAGAAAAGGGTTAAGAATAAGTCTTGCAATTACATACATGCATCAGGATCTGCACTTTGCCAGAGATGTGAGCTTGGGAGAAGCGGTGAGCGACAGGCTACTTCAGCGCCCTTTTCGGAAAGAGAATTTGTCCTGGGAGAGGGATGGGTGGAAGCTGTTGAGGGACTGCTGTCTCAAGCAGAACAGTTACGATAAATAACTTAAAAATAAGAAGCAGATCTTTTAAAATCACTGGTTTTCAGCTAGACTGTACCCGGCAACTGACATTTTAGGAAAAGAAACTAGGCAATGTAGTGTTTGCACTGATGTATTTGAGCTTCTAAGATACTCCGGACTTAAGTTTATAGATTTCAAGGTAGGGATGCCGTGTATCTCCAACACAGGGTACGGGAATAAGAATTGCCCCGCACACTTAAATAGGTGGTCCTGCGGTAAATTTGAGGAAGTGTAAGTATGCCTGTGTCTTAATGCTATCAATAACCCTAACATAAAACTAAACTGTCACCTTAATCTTAACCCTAGCCCTAGCCTAATTCTTAACCATACAGTTAACAAGAACCCAAAATTAAACACTTCGCCTAACCATGACTTTAAACCCAACTGTGACCTAAAGCCCAAACTTAAACGTAACCGTCACCTTAATCCTAAACGTAATGAGCGCAAAACAACAGGCATTGTAGACCGTTATTTTTCCCGTGTCCTGTTTAGGCTTCCTTACCAATTTCAAACGCGGTGTTAACACTATGTTGTGAAACAAAAATATGAAATGATAAGAACTCTCATATTCACATGTGTGAATACCATAGAAGCTACATCAAGACGACATAGATGCAGTCGGACGCTCAGCTCTGAGAAAGCGCTAGTTAGTCCATCAGTTATCAGGGTTTAAAACCACGACTCTTTGGGCTCCGCGATAGATTTAAGCTCGTCAGATTGACTGTATTGAGGAGTGCGCACTATTGCGCCGTGAATTTGGATTCCCCAGCGTCGATTTCACCTTCTATTTTCTCTCCTATGTACCGGTCGACTGTTCGCGCCTAACAACTGATGGGTGATAAAATTGGCTGCCGTTGCTGAGGTCGAGTGAATGCCTACACTATAGCCCACTACCATCCTCATTTACGACAGAAGCGTGGCCTGTTAAACGCGAGGCGCATTTCCCAGGCAAACCATTGTGGGGTACAGCAACCCTGCCCACTCCAATAGAAGAGGCTAGAACACGGTACATGAGTAAACAAAAGAAGAGTGGCTGCGCCCGTCCTCTTTTCTGGACCGTAAACGCAGAACATAGGTATAATATACGTGAAGACCGGGTAATACAGCAGCCATGATTGAATATACAACAGAAAGGGAGGCTTCTTATACGACTTTTATATAGGGGGCCAGGGTGGACCGCTGAAGCCGAAGGCAGACTGTGCCCACCCTACGCTACCCCTCACCCAATAAATAGCCTATTCGGACGATCCAACTAAGGCATGTTATTGACGCGTTACTTTTGTTTTCTTCGGCTTGCGCAAGTGCCATTGGGAGGCTAGCAAGGCGGACTTGAATAAATGACAGAAAGTAAGAATGAAAAACATGTCTGCGCGGCTATTTTGCTGTAGTGCTTTCTATGTGATACGCCAGTTCTAGGACAGAGGCGGTGGTAGCCACTTTCTGGGTCAAATCCCCTTCACCCACTCTGACGATTAAGAGTGAGCAGTGAGCACTACGGAGGTCAGCAACCGATATGTGGGCGAATCGGTCTCAGTGGACGGTTCCTTAGAGCTCGTGCTCTAAAAACATCCCTTAAAAAAACCCAATGGATTAAAGAGTAATTAATTTGACCCAGTTGTGAAAAACGTGGTGACCGCGACGGGATTCGAAGAAACGACAAGGAAGGGAATGATATAATACAGCCACTTGCGCTACGAGGCCCCACCGTCAGACGTGCGTTTAAACAAAACCTGGGTTAAGTGATTAAATTTACGACTCATTGGTGGGGCCTCACAGCTCTAGTGGCTAGAGCGTCTGCTGTACCAAACCCTTTGCCTTGCTGCTGTGGGTCCGAATGGACGACGGGCGACTACGTTGATGTAGAAAAGGACTTGAGAATAACGTTACACCTTTGTCTTCAGTTAGGACTATGGAACAGCCCTTTGACAAGGCAGTCTGCCAAGTGCAATCGCTGCTTCAAAACAATCCTACACTAATCGCCGGACACAAAAGTGACACCAAGCTGCACAGTTGCTTTACGCAAAACCTGTCAGCAGGGTAAATAAATTTTCAAGGTCACAAATGTTCGACTAAAATGAAAGAGCCTTGTCAAAGTACGCGAAACAACAAAAATAAAAACAGGTAACCTAACGTTTGAAAAAAATAAACAATAACAGCTTCTTACTTCAACTCCCTGCATAAGGTCAGTGGAAAAAGTGAAAAAAAATTATTGGACGTTTAGGGACAGGAATACGTATAGAGGAAATGGGCCAAACAAAGTGTTAAGTAACCCAGAAAAGAAATACCGAATCAACCGGAAGAGAGAGAGAGAGAGAGAAAGAGAGAGAGAGAGAGAGAGAGAGAGAGAGAGAGAGAGAGAGAGAGAGAGAGAGAGAGAGAGAGAGAGAGAGAGAGAGAGAGAGAGAGAGAGAGAGAGAGAGAGAGAGAGAGAGAGAGAGAGAGAGAGAGGAATACGCTTTATTTTGAAATATCATTCAAAATTTTCAGCAAAAATATAAATGGCTCCATTCACTAAGATAATAGGATAAGTAAACATAATATGCAAGAATCAAAGAGTCAAAAATGGACATCTAGCGGGGAGACAGTTCTAGTCTGAGCTTTTTTATTTCAGTCTCTTCACACGTAAGGTAGCGTGCTAGAAATGGCAAAACGGAGCGCTGGTATGCCGTTGTACGGCAGGCTATATGGCGAAAGCCTCGGCGCATCGGACGGGAAGACTTCACAGCAATCAGAGACCAAATGAGGCACGCAATAAGCAGTAATGATGGGTAGGAGACAGCTAGGAAAGCATTCTCCGAGACAGGAATTCATTTTCGTTAAGCATCTGTAAGATGCATACACACGTCTAAAGTTAAAAATGGTCAATCCGAGCATCTCTTGTGAAGGGACAATCGACCCGGGTTCCAATATCGTAATAACGTCGAGCCCCGTGAATATGCGCACTTTGCAGAGGGATGTTAACTAGTTGTAGACTAAGCGCACGGGAACGTACTCGCGATATATAGCTAGAACCTGATGGGGCCTCTCAAAGTAACAGATTATCAGCGATAAAACACACGTATGTTTATTATCTCTCCAGTTTTCGGCAAACGACATAAAGGCCTGATAAAAAGTCAAAATCAGGGATCTAGCGAAAAGGATGGAATAGGTCTAACTGTGACAAGGTTCGAATACGCTCGTCTGACAAACTCAGAGGCAAGAATTACTTATACGGCCCCCCCCCCCCCCAATAGACATGAGAACAGAAACTGCACATAATGCCGATTGCTTTGCACATAATTCCTGAGAAATTAAGATAAGGCTAAAGCTTAGTGTTAGGGTTGGAGTTAACTATAGGGTTAGTGTGGTTATACATATATTTTTGGGAGTCATGGGAGGGTTGGCTTAATATTCGGGTGGTGGTTTATGTTTGTGTTAGGGTAATCAAATGGCAATATTTATCCTGCCTGGAATTTTGCGCAAATTCAACTTTATTACTTGGACGTTCGGTCATGCTCCATTATCCTGTTAAGGGGGGCATGCAAGTAACCCGTACCCATTCAGATTCTAGTCCAACCTGAGCCCATGCTTTTGGGGCTCCCAGTCTTTCATCTGACCATAAGCTGGGCTCGTTTACCTTCCTAATTCGTTGTTTGTGCTTAATCACAGAGTTCCTCGTTAAATGTTGCAACAGACTCATTTGCAGTATCGACAATTGTATTGAAAACGGCATATGTCAGATTGGCTTCGTCAAAACTACAGTTTTACAGTATTTTTGTTACGTTCCCTGACGCCACTTACAGAACAACTTCGAGACTTCGAAGCCTTGACGAAAATCCTCTCTGGCTATTTATGTACTCCTGTGATAATTGAACCATTTTCATCTGAATCTGGGGGCGGGCTAAGGTGAGATCACATTGAGGACTGAATTCGATGGCATCAGCTGATCACCTGCAATAACTAGTACAGATATCGGCAAAGAAAATGCTTATAACCCACATCCAATGGAGCCTGAAGAGATGAAAGAGATAGCCATCGTCGACAACTACAGATAAAGCACAGCGCCTACTAACTGAAGTTTGGAAAACAACTGAAAATATGTGGTGGCATAACTTTGGTGCTGCGCACTGCTGCGAGCTGACCAGGTCCGCTGCTGTTACGAGGCCCCTAAGGCTATGTGCACATTATGCCAGCATACATCCACACGAACGGTGTGCCCTATGATTGTGCAGATCGATCAATTATCGATAAGACTCAAGGCACTCCTGCATTGGTCGATCAGAGGCCGGTAGACAGCACTAACCCCTCATTTCTGTTTGTACTCGTTACTAGCCGCTTGTGCGCTCCAGCTTACCGCCGCTCGTCCACTCAACTCGGTCTTCCTGACTTCTGATTTGGCAACACGCTACTGTCACCGATCAGTTTCGAGAGATTTATATTAGAAGTTTCAGAGACATTTCTTTTTTTCAGGTTTATACTTTTCTCAGAAATAAGTGTGCAAGTACATT
Organism: Schistocephalus solidus; assembly: GCA_017591395.1. Classification (NCBI taxonomy): domain Eukaryota; kingdom Metazoa; phylum Platyhelminthes; class Cestoda; order Diphyllobothriidea; family Diphyllobothriidae; genus Schistocephalus; species Schistocephalus solidus. The sequence goes on along the minus strand of WEDG01002751.1, from coordinate 90,702 downwards.
CCTCGGCACCACCCTTCGCTGGTTCAATCCGGAAATTCAGATGAATGCGTAAGCCAAAATCCATCAGCTTGAGTGGAAAAACTGTGCGATATTCACATTCTGCCCACAGACAGTCAGTACTACATAAATATTCATTGTTTTACCACACTGGCTGGCAGCTAAAAGTTCTGACAGCTGTTGCTTTGGATATGGAAGATCAATTAGTACATGCTACTAACCGCTTGTGGGCAGAATGTGAATATCTTGAGCCGATACCTGGGCATGTGAGCAAAAGCTGTGCCGATCGGTTGAATTGCATGTGATCGTGGTGCTGAGAGCCGATCGTCTGAAGCATACGCTCCCAGCCTGTGTAAAGATCTATCGATGGAAGCTGCGGACAGTTTCGCACGCGGATGTCAATCGACAAGACCCGTGCTGCCTAAAGCAGCTGTGAACTCTCCAGCTGATCACATTTCGCCCTATCAAGCAGAAAAAAAGCCAACTGGGTAATCATATCCTGTGGTGCGGAAAATGTGTACATTGCGAATTTTTCGGTTGCCCAAACCTGCGGAGTAGAAAAGTGGGCTCCTGCAAACTTAACTTCTTACCCCAGGGCTCGCCGATCACCGTTCTCGGTAAAATGTGTCAACGGTCCGACGAGGGTCAACTTCCACTATTATCAATTAAAATCCGAAGCGTCTCTAAATTTCACTTTGGACCAGTCTTTTCTTGCGAACCAACCGCAACACAGTAGCCTACAAATAAAGCAACTTTCTCGGTGCAACTATGTTAAGCCACAAGGATTTTGCCAATTCTAAGTGCATTTCGACTGCTGATAACGCATTCGGGAGAAACCTGTGGGGAAAAAGATGTACTTATCCTGCTTTACTTTCAAAAACATGATGGTCTACCAAAAGGAGACCCTATTGGAAAGCCGATAAGAAAACTGTTAAAAACGTCCCTGTGCTAACTTGTGTCCACATCAAAACAGGAACCCGATGGCTGGTTCGGTCAGAGAATACCTCCATCCAAGTAATTTCCAGTCAAACACTGGAAAAGCCGCCTCGGACACCTAAATTGTTGTCTGACGTATGGGCGCATCCAAGAATGGGTACGTACACGGTAGTTCAGGTAGACGAAGACTCAGTTTTGGAGTATGTCCGATGGTACGTTCTGCGGTCAGGATTATCGAGGACTGTCGCGGAAAACACTAAAGAGCTGACATGGTCATTCTTGGCTTTTCAACTGTGGAGCTCTCATCGCTGCACCACCATTGGGGCTGTGCAGAGTACTGCGGTGGCCTCCACGACGGAAAAGCGGCAACCATTTCTACGGGCAGTGAGGCTGGTGGCTGAAATTGCCGTTTTCTTCGGAGGTATCTGTAGAAAAAGATTGCGTGAGGTGTGGGCGCTAGTGCTCTGATCATGTCGATACGCCATTTTCATGTGCAAGCGGTTGCCTTGGTAGCGAAGGCGCAGGAACGAACAGACCAGCAAGATCTCCGAAGACACATTGACACCGATTACGTAGAAGTACGCTCACGCCGACCTTAACCCAATTAGCAATGACACTAACGAGGCACGGCGGACGAAAACGAAGCGTTGAAGTGTTTTGAGCAAACTACCAGCCGTTATCGACAATTATGGTGTAAATTATTAGGGAGATGCAACTTGATAAGCTTAGCTCAAATGAACTTTGTCTAGATTATGCTTATTTAGATGTGGTTAAATCCTATATAGTCACTGCCTATCATCACAGGGCTGTGGTAATTTAGTTTAGTTTTAACGGATTGCATTAGAATACAAAGGCACGTAGCTTCCACCGAACATATTCGCCGGTTTTTCGCCCAAGTATTCCATTAACTTAACCTAGGCCCATTTTCGAGATAGGCGAACTGTAACGTCATAGTTGTCGTGGAATTTTCTTGTTGCGCAGATCTTCAATTGCATAAAAAGGGCAGCGCAGATGTGCACGCGGTAGCCAATCCACGTTCTCTTCTCTGCTGTCGGCATTCTGAATGAGGTTGTTTGCAGGAATTATGTTGAGACATCTTGAAGGAGTCATGTAGCTGAAAGCTTTTGCATGATGATGGTTTCTCGTAGTCGGTGGGCAGTAAATTATGGGTATCAGTTAGGACGTGCATCTACGGCCAGTGGCGTCAAACTCCCAATGTCAGTGCTCATCGACCTATCGATAACACCATGTAGTGTTGAGGCAAAAGTTAGGTGGACTCTGGACAAAAGTCCCCAGTTTCATACTTATCGCGGCTCACCGGTGCCCGCTGACAATATTGAGCCCCAGCGGATACAATGTAATGACCACCAGGTATTGAGACTCCGGAGGAGTCACCTGAAAGACTTCATTTAGTGTCATGATGTGCTACCTACTGCCAAAGTCGGCGACGGACCGGAAGTTCACAAGCGCTGATCAGCGAGGCTGCTTTTCAGAAGATGTCATTCGATATGCCAATGGACAGTTCCCATCTGGTTTTTCACTGCCCCTCTTGGTCACCTCTTAAATCCGTCGGTTATTCTGATGTAGTTTCGACTTGTCATCCGCCCTGCTGTGGGAATTTCTCGTTGCTGACGCGCAAACATCAACAGTCAACCTAAGAGAATCCACACCTCATCATCGGCGTATAAGACAGACACACCCCTGAATGCTGGCCACAGGCGGGATTAGTCAGCACTTGTGCAGTGGAGTAAATTGGGCGCAGACAAAATATCGATCTGCAGAGCAGCTAATTCCCACCACGGGCTGGCATAATTATCGAGTGGCGTCATCAGGTTAAACAGAGATGCAAATCCCACGGGTTACAATTTATCACGATTTTCCAATGTCGACTGTGTTACTTTTGTAGGTTTCAGCTGGATGGGAGATTGAACTGAGCCAAGGGGCAGACAAACCTATCAACAGTCCGTCGTTATAGTTTCAAGTGTGATTCCTTAGGATAACGCTTAATCTACTGATGAAAAAAGACCTCATACGTTTCGTTTAGACATGTCTGATGGACAGCGATAGAGCTAACGTGGTCACTCCTCACTCCTGGTTGCCGTCGACATGTTTTCTGTTGAAAATAAGACCAGGCATCACGAACTATTTGCGCGAATTGCGAGCTGAATCGCCTCTAACTGTCCTGATTACTTCCACCCCAAAAGCGGCTGTTCGATTTTAATGCCAAGGTCTAAACTGTGCGTCAGCGACGCGGTGGGCGACCGAATTGTGGGGCAACGGTTGGCGACGTAGCAAACGTTTGCTTTGACGCGGAACGAACACAGTGAGTGATTCAGCACCGCCCCCGCATACTCACAGTGCATGTGTGCGATCGTGTTTTCAAGGAAGTCACGGCTTTAGTACAGAAACCAAAGCATGAGAAGTGGGAAACTCAGGGACAGAAGAAGTCGGCTGTAAGACGGAGGGAAAGAACTACCCTCTCAATCCCACCCGTGAATTTGTATGAAGGCCTTCTTTTCATGTCCTACCTCAGAAGCCTGGCAGCTGTGGGCACCCAAACCAAGGACAGTTGAAGCAGGATTAAAAGCTCAATGCTGCTGCAATTCTCGTCTTGCGAGCCCAGTAAGAAAGAAACATCGACTGTTGTGGTAACTATAGCTCATAATTTGAACACCCGGTACCAGTCTAGGAGGTTGAAGTTTCCAGATGATCTTTCAGCCACGAAGCTGACTGCGCCAAATGTCCAACTTATTATCCAAAAGTTGTCTCTTATTGGTTGTTTTCGAGTTTAAGAGCGAAATGTATCTCCCAACCACACAGTATCCCCTGAACGCGACAATCCTCACACCCGCCCAGCGTCATAGTTGAATGCTGTTCATGACGCCTGTACCAACCAAACAATCTCCCAACAACGTCCTCTCAGAATAACACGCATAGTTATAAGCTGAATATTTCCCACTGAGAAAATTGACCCCAGATCTGTCTATGATTTAATTTTCTCGCATTTATCTTTCACCCTTCAGATAACAGGATTTCCATCTAGCTCTGCTCGACGCCCTGTAAGCATAGATTTCAGGTGAGGGGTTACATTTCGGTCTTGCCTTTTTCGGAATCGAACCAAGGTTTGTAGATGAGCGTAGCGCCTCTGTGACGGCGCATACGTCGTTAAGGTTGCAGAAAAAAACCAATGTTCACGGACTGTGGTCTCAGTTGAATTATAGACTAGAGATCAAGTTGTAGTACTCATACCCTGAAGTTTATTAATCGATCTTGGTATGATTGGAACAACAACGCACTGGACAGCAGTTAGTCATACAGGGAGAGGAGTGGGGGAACACCAGGGGCATGATTATCGATCGTTACCATGGCAATGCGAGGTTGATCACATGATTCAGTTGCTTATATAGTTCTGCTTTTCTTCTCCGTATTGCAGTGGCCTCTGCAAAGCGCAAAAGACGTTCAGTCGTCGCCCGAAGTACAACCTTCAATGCAGTCAGGTGCTTCGTAATTGAACTCTTGGATACCTTATTTGCCGCCCGTAACAGCCGCTTCGGCATATGTTCAGCCGACCGAGTTTCCAACTGCCTTTGCAAGCGCCCAATATAGTTGCATCCACAACTACATGTAAACTCATACAGTTTGATATGGCGTGCATAGGCAGAATTTCCTTAGTTGGTCTAACCGGAATAGCCATAGTAGTGCTTATAAAGAACAATCTAGAGGCAGTGTACGTTCGCTCAATCGTGCATCTGAGCCGTCGCTTGATCACGTTTGACACATTATCATCCTTGAAAGGGAGGAAGATGGTCACCGGCTTTTTTAACACGGAAATTTCGGCAGGAATTTCTTGTCTGGGATGGCGATACTTATCGATGAATTTCTCGGGATACCCGTTTTCAAGAAAAACGTGCTTCAGGAAACAGATCTCATCATCGATCATATCTGAGTTGCAGATTCTAGTGGCTGTATTGAACACGCACAAAATGAAGTTTAGTTTTGTCTGAATTGGAACAAAAACTGAGGAAGGGCATGCACTGTCCTTTCCAGATGGTTTTTAGATATATGGACCTCTGAATGGAACCATCCACCCACCTTCATATAAGAACGTCTAAGAAAGGCAGTGTGCCAATCTTTTCATGCTCGATCGTGAATTTAAACTTCGCATGTGCCTCGTTCATTCCATTAAGTAGTGTTCTCCGTCTGTTGAATTTTTGACTATGACAAAAATGTCCTCCATATATCGTGGAGAGAATGCGGTTTTCTGTAAACTTTTGGCTAATTTTCTCTCGACGTTTGACATGAAGATATCCGCTAGGACTGGCCCTAATGGACTGCCCATAGCTCCACCGTCGATCTGTCGATATATCTGCCCGTTGAAAAGAAAATGCACATTTTTCATGCATATTTCCAGTAGTTCCCGAAGTTGCGCTGGTCCGAGGCATTTGCCAGTCTTGGATCTTCGTATGTTTATTTTCCCTTGTTTTGCTTATATACATCTAACTATTAGTCCGAAAGCATGTTTAAAAATTAGCCGAAAACGGGCAGTTTGCAGGAAATTAATACGTGATGCACGCCTAGTCACAGGAAACTGTACGGATTACTTATATGGCCGCCCAAACAGAACAAGGGAATAGGAACGTACCGCCCCAGTAATAAAGATGGCCGTGTGCATAACTTCAGTTCGGGTAAATATTCCCGTGTCATAACCCTAATATTGACCATAAACAAAAATTTAATAGCAACCTTGATCTTTACCTTAACCCCAACCTTAAACCTAATCCTATACTTAACACTAACGCTAACTCGTTTGAACCACTTGTGAAAAATTCGGCGGCCTCGGTGGGATTCTAACCCACGCCAGCAAGGTGCCTGTTAGTCATCTGGTGGATGTTAGACTGGTTGCTTAGGAAATCCTGCCAGGCAGTCAGTTTAATATATGAGAATTAGTGGATTCCATACGGTGCAGTAGGATGGGCAGGTAACTTGACCACAGTGTAATAAAAGTCACGGCTCCCAGTGTGACCTCATAGCTCAGTTGGCTAGAGCGTTGACTGGACTAAAACCTTCCCTTGCTGGTGTGGGTTCGAATCCCACCGACGCCGCCGAGATTTTCACAAGTGTGTTACACGAATTATTCAAATCTGTCGAAAATCCTCCACTAACTAACTCTAACCTTAGCTCCTACCTACCGTACCTATAACTTTAACCCTAACCTCCTTTCCTCTGGACGTTGGAGCTTCGACACATGTAATGCGGGCGGTTCCTCTTTCCATGTCCTGTTTAGGCGGCCATAGAAGTCTTGCTTACTGAGAAAATATTCGTCATAGATTCACCGGGTTTAAACTCCGAGGTGGGCCCTGCATGCTTGACTACTCGTTGATCTCCCGGTACACCTACAGCTGGTGGAAAACAGAAAGGGCCTTGGTAAATATTAGCTGTGCAATGAGCAAACGCTCGGGTCTGACAAATACGCGGTCACCGAACCTTTAGGCGTGACTGGACACCGGTTCTGGCAGGCTAAATCGAGAATACTGTCCACACTCCTCTAAGGCCTCAACCACCACCACCATCCTGTCTAATATGAGAACCTAAAAATGTAGTGTCTGGGGGAGAGGAGTGGTGGAGACGCTCAACCTCGGCTCCAACGGACTATGGCAATGCCCTCCACAAAACTACCCCGCGCAAAAAGTCTATGGACCCACGAATGGACAGTGTTTTTAGATGCTCACATGACCTTAGTCTGCGCGTTCTGATTTGGCATGTCAAGGTCGAGAGGCACTACAAACATTAGTTTTCTATCCGACGACAACAACACAATCGCATGCTATATCCGTGAATACCTGACCCGAAGTGTCCATATTACTGTTAGTGGAAATAAGGAGACTTGAGGACTCAGCAAAAAAGAAGATTTACTCTGGGTCTGGGAATGTCACTGAGACCCAGCACGAAAACCTCACAGCGAGGGATAGCAAAAGCAGATAGGAAGGGGTGATAGGTTGCAGCCCTTTTATGGGGAATAGATGCAACAGCCTTCTTCCGCGCGAGTAACTCCTAGGTGCTTCGGAAGTTGTCAAGTACAAACCAGAAAAGTTGCGTGCAGACTCAATAGCAGAAAGACTACAGGCAGAAAAACGTGAGACTGGAATGGCCTTTTCTGGCTTATTAGCTGACATCAGCCAGCCATAGCTAACTCCAAGTTTTGCGAAACCTGAGACACAATTGACATACATGCGTTAAAAGACATACTTATTCATATTAAGGACATTTTAGACCGTTTTTTAATAGATGCCGGCCACAGCTTCATGAGTTTCGAAAGACCTTATCCGAGTGGTGGCAAAAAAAATACACAGAGCGTTGGGTGACTCAAATCAGAAAATAACAATGGCGGAAACATTGAGTTTCTAAAATCTCACACCAGCAGCGCAGAATAAACCTGAAAAATGTCAAAGGTCTTCAAGCATACCGTGTCGAATTTACCAAAGCGTATAAACCTGACAGTATAAACCTGACCACACTCAGTCTATGCCGTGTTTAGCCCTACACAACACCGAGACTAACATTGCCTTTTACCTATTTTTTATGGTGGCTAGAGATATAGGAACAAAAGCCCGACAAAAGACCCAAGCGCACAGAGTTAAATGAGATAGGAGTCCCACAGGTTTTTCATAGACGATAGGCATTTAATTAACTATGGCCATACACCGACAAATCGATTGTGCTGGAATTCTCGGTGGGAAAACTACAATCGACGAAACAGGTGAACGTGGCGTTCACCGTATCCACCTGACGGGATTCAGATAACCATTTTCAAGGATACTCAAAGAAAATAAAAAAAATACATAGATGACAGCCGAACTTACACAGGCGGAGCCACGGACTGCCGGCGAATCTTCTCCTTCTCATCCATTGCGGGGGCGAGGTTGGTGTGGGATACGTGCAGGGAGTGCATGCTCTCACCAACAGTCCCACCAGGAGGCGTCTGAACTTCTACATCACCGGCACGACGGGTGCTGAAAAGGGACCGAGTTAATCCAACGTACCGACTTACTCTGCCTCACGGATGTTCTCTTGGGCTTCTCCATTCTTCTCTCCTTCGTCACCTGCCTTCGATAGGGGTTTCAGTTCCTAGGGGAAGGCAGCGAAAAAAGCAGGTTATGTAACCACGCGTGACAAAGCCCTTGAAGCCACATACTTCTTGCTCATAAATAAACCGAATTGGACTAGAACTATGATCTGCCGGAAATGAGATTGACGTTCACCTTCGCACATCTTAATTACCACAATCCTATTAACAGGGGGTGGGAGTGAGACATAAATCCCTCCAACCTCAATTCAGATGGTAGTTTCTCCTTTCGAATGCAAGAGCTAAAGGTATTTATATCTATAGGTGAACAACGCGCCACGGCTCGTTTTAGCTCACTGGCAACTTACTGTACGAGAGAGTTGGCTGACATTTGGGAAGATTGTAGTACTGAGATGAACAGGTTCATAAAATCTGTGTAACGGGTCTACGAAATTGAAAAGGGCAGTCAATTTGGCGTATAATAGCGACTGGAAATCAGTCCCTCTCTCAAGCTGCTCACCGGAACCAGCTGCCGTCGAACCAGAACGTAATTCCGTACGGTCGCCAAATTAGGACACAGGACTAGGACCACCCCGCTCGCTCAACATAGGTGGCCTTGCGATAAATTTCGGGAAGAGTAAAAAATTGGTGATTCTGAACGCCCATGGGGTGCGGAGGAAGGCCGTTGGAGAACCAAATCAAAAATCGAAATGAAATTTTTGGCCGCTACGGTTATTTGCGATCTGCTCCCTGCTACTTACTCTATAGACAGTTATTATTATTATTATTATTATTATTATTATTATTATTATTATTATTACTATTCTATGACTACACTGCTGTCTGGAGTAAGACAGTACGGTTGACATGATGTTCCGCTGCACTAATTGGGTCACTTAAACTATCCCCATAAAATATTGATTTAACCGAGGAATGCGAAGTAACACTCCCCGGACCGTATCAACTTTAAACGAAAGCCTTTTTTCAGATTCAGTTTCAGTTAGCAAATGACAACGTTTCATTGCAAGATAATCCGTTTTCTAAGATGTTTGCGCTTCGAGCTTAGTGCAAAGACCTGTCCGGTGTTAGAGTGGGTTAGATTGACTCGTTTTGTAAAGCCACTGCGTACGTGCCTACTCCGTTAGGCACAGACGAGGCTTGCGTGAGTAGATTTATACCTGCCTTACAACTCCGCAATTAGGCTTCGCCTAGTTTAATTAATTTAATACGTTTCTCGATCTTAATATGCAGTATTGAGCGACCGAGTTTAGTGCATTCTCACCAAGAGACCACGTATGTGTGTTTCCTCAGGAAAGATTGATTTGTACTGCCAGGGTCTCTCCAGTAGGACACAATTTACGACCTGAACGTATAAATGACCAGTTTAGCCAGAGTAACTGAGAGCATTGGCGCTTGCAGGACCTTATCTCCTGCGTGATAACAAAGTTGTTCCACACACTACCTCAGAGTGGCTTCAGTCCTAGAAAATAGCCCTACCAGAGCGATAACGTGTTATTTAGGAGTATCTGTTAAGAGCTGTTGTTGGACAGGTTAAAATATGTTCGGCAGCTAATTAGTCTCAGGATCAACTCCTATCTCTTTGCGCCTTCATGTGCTATGGGTGTCGCCGGGTTTTTCATTTAGGATGTCGCTAATAACCTGCCCCAGTGAGCGGTAGTGACGTGGGATCAATCTCAGAAGTTCTTTGCATAACGTTTTGGGACAAATGCGGCCAGATTTAAACCATTCAAAACCATGAATAAGAATTTGAGTTCGATGGCCCGTCAGGGGCCTATCCTGATCACATGACCTCTAAGAAATAGAGGTGTACATAATTCAGCCAACCCACCGAATACACCGAATAATGTCTTAAATGTACTACAATAACAAAAGTATGCTATTCTGTAGGGATCGACAAGACCATCACCTGCTAGCTTAGCCTTAACTCTTGTTAATTCTTATTTGTTCATTCGCAGTTTCTTTCACAATTAAAGCAATGCATGAATCCAAGCCCTGTGGAAGAGGTTAAGACTAGACTTAATAATGGGTCACGAACTAATTATGATGCTAAAAAGAAACCACAGTTCGACCGTCGTAATTCTCCGAGTTCCACCATGTGCTCCCCAACATGGTGGTGAAGAGGCGGTAACTCTTGTTGAATTCTAGTAATAGTAAACTTAAACTGTGTTCCAACCCTCGACCTGGGCCCGGTGCCAAGATAGTCAAGGAGAGCACATAGAGGACACAGGCCCACACATTGTAGTTCACCACAAACAAGGGCACGATAATAAAAAGGGGGCGGCTCAGATGCCAACTGAGTGGGAATGCTATAACGGCCACATAAAGAAGGACCCAATTGCTGTCTGACTGTCAGTCCGGGGAACCGAGATAACCCATCAGCTGGCAGCCTTCCAAGCAACGGCTTTTAGCGCGCCGTGGCAGCTTTAAGCGCGTTTATAGTGAGGAAAATGTGCTGAGCCGTCGATCTCACTCTCTCCCCCACTCCCAGCATCAGGCCGATAAGAACGGCCGATTGGACATGAATGTGTACCCCCTCCTGAATTATGCCGCAAGGCCATCTGCAATACGGTAGTGATGGTTACAGGATCCTTAAACAAAATAAAAAGCTTTAGGAAGACAGTCCAGGGGATAAACATGCCCATACCTAATCGAACGTCCCGTCCTAGATCTGAGCAAAACGTAAACAGAGAAATTTTTCTTGCGAAAACAACTTCCGAGGTATTCGTCTGTATAAGATGAAAAGCATGACAGCTGGCCTGGGTTTAAACGGAAAGGTTATGTTGCAAGTCAGGCGCAAACGAAATCAGACTACACATTTATTTGAATCGAAGATAAGGACAAAATGGTTTTATGGATGAAATCATTGGGTTTAAAATCGGAATGGCTCTCTCCAAAAACGGTTAGGATCCACCTCCACGGTTACCATTCGTTAGCTTTATTTAGCTTAAAGAAGGGCCAATACAAAGTTTCAAGCAACGCACTACGGATTCCGCGAATAACTCTCACCTTGATTATAAAACTCGATACCGTTTGCTCTTTCGGCATGTCCCTCGGCTCGAAGTGACGGATGGGAAATTGAATTTTTGCCAGATCAGGGCCTCGTTCTTAGTGCCTCTGATACACAACATTTCGGATTTAGAATGTTGTCAGTTGAATTAAGTCGGGTTGCGAGTCACTACCCTGAGAAAACGACAGTGGTGAGAGGCTTGATGGGGCCCTCCTGGTCAAGGAGGGGTTCCTTATCTAATGATGCAAAATGGTGGAATTTGTATTCCACTGCCGAGAGTTAAGTGCGCAATTAAGCCAGATCGTTAAACCTCAGTCCCAAGTGGCTATCAGTGCTACCAACTACAGCCAACCGAATTTCTGCCCACTACTAAACCGAGTGGAGCATTAAGCTCATTGGACAACTGGATCAGCTTCAGATTAATGACTTCCTAGCTGAAATCAGTGACCAAGCCACAACAAGGTCATTCTACATTCCATGGTCCGTAATGCCCATCGAGCTTTTCTTCTTATCAGCTCACCAAGTGTGATTGATTGTTGTCCTTCGTGTCGGGGTCCAGGGTACATGTTCGAGGTTATAACAGAGAACCAGGACAACAAAGGGACATCAGCTCATTCCTCTGAATTTGCCAGGGCACTTCAAGAGTCATGACTTGGAAAGTTGGAAACTTGCGGGATAACTCGGCCCTCATGGGAGTATTTTGGAGTGACTGGAGGAGTGGTATGAGGCTGCAGTGATTCCCTCGTAATTGGGCCTCTACGGCACTGCCACTCATGGGAAATCTAAGCCACCCTCTTTTGGTCTGGCTTAGACTGTGGGGACCAGGTCGTGGAAGGGTCAGTTTCGTCAGCCAGTGTGCCCCTGGCAAATTTCAATCGTCTTGACATTGTTTTGCCATCAAAGTCAGATGAGTGAGGAAAGAGTTAGTGGTAAATGCTGCATAAGTCTGCCTAGGCATAATCTAATTCACCGGTGCTGCACCCACTGCGTGCAACGCGCTTTGGACACCGTAGCCTAGCATCACCATCAAGTCTCAAAACATGCAAGAAAACTCGAACGGAATCAATAGAGGTATTAACGCTGAAAAACAGACACATATATTTATAGTCAGTTTACGTATGACCATTCGCCTGAACCTGGGCTTAATGACACAGAATTGAGTATAATCCGGAAATATTTGAAGAAAAACAAAATCAAACGCCTCTGCTGTGCTCTTAAGTCATTCTGAATAAATAAAAGTCATTTTCTTTTGTCCGCTGAAGGAAATGCCAGTAATGCAATTTGTCGACCGACTCCACATCGTGAATCCGTGGCCTTTAGTGCTGTCGTTCCAAAAGAACTGTCACCGAAATAAGCATGTCACATCTATTTCCTGTCCTTCTTCACAACTGGTATTTCAACCCCAGACCCTTACCCCCAAACGTCTTCAAACGCCGTACTCGATATAGGCTAGTGGGGACTTATCTGAAAAGCACTTCTGGCTAAACTGATTTATCACAATCTAAAATTCTTTCCAAGTTGACAGCTTAAAAGGCCTCTAACCACGCATTGAGGCCGTTAGCGATTCAAGGCGAGGACGGAACGTTGAAGCTGGGCATTTAATATCACCTACACAGGCGTCTACCCAAGTAGACCACTCCCGTAGTTTGAATAATTTTGAATTTTCTGAAAAATGGTACCATGAATCATTTTGAACTCATACGATTTTTGGAAAGGGTTTGGGGAACAAAAGTTCTTAACAACCAGCGTGGGGGGCAAAATCGATTCCTAGCCCCATCAGTTTTCCGAAACCTCCAACCTGTAGTCAATACACTCAGTCGGAAAAGATCAGTATTGGGAATAACTACAATCCACTATGACAGCGGCCTAATTAGGTTTCCTTCAAGCACAGTTCGTGGCCATGGGAACCACGTAAAGACTCAAAGGAGGCCTTGTAGACAGCGACCGATAAATAACACTGAAACGTTAAAACGTACGTGCATTCAGAAAGCACAGAAAAAAAAAACTTTCAAGAATACTCACATCTTTCGAGTTTCTTAGCTGCAGCGTTCGCCCCCTTTTCCTAAAAAGTTTTAATATTCGTTTAAACGTGGACAAGGACTTCGATTCAGATTCTAATAATAATAAATATAATAATAAGAATAAGTGAACAGGTAAAAGACAATGCAGTTAATTATGGTTTGAGGTCAAGAGGTTGAGTAAACGGATCTATGAATGTTGACATGCAGGCAATTTCTTCAGGAAATACGAAACCTACGTGTTAACTATTAACTCATAGGGCAACGGGCATGGTTTATGAGTTTGCAGTGTCAGATTTCGAAGGCACCCTTTTCAAAACCGGGATAACAAAAGAACTTGTTCCACGCACTTCTAGTGACTAGGTTCCGCCGCAAATTGGTCAGTGAGCAAAAGTTCATTCCATGCCAAAGCTCTGAATGCATTAAGGGCAATAATAAAATAAGTATTCAAAAATGGCCTAATCGCAGAGGCACTGCTTATAAACATGGTGTTTAATCCCAAGGTTACCCTAGGATAGGTCTATGAAATTAGAGTTGCGTTCCCTTTTACGCACTATGACGCATGTTTTATAGGTAAGTAAAACCGATTAAAAATTAAGTGTTTAAGGATTTACCTTGCACGAGTGTGTTTCAAAATGAGTTTAGAAACATGTTTTTTCAAGCACCAGCAGGATATTTTGATGAATACATACATGGTCGTGTTCTACGATAGTGAGCCTTGCAAACCCGCTTAAGTTATCCTTTTCATCGGAAGGCACACAATGTTTTTATCTTTGTGTCCCTGCATGTATTTTAGTAGTTTTCACGATTTTCTTACCGAAATAATACGCAATATTTTAGTAAAAAGGTAGTCACAACGTTTACAAAATACTTACAGTTAATGTTCAATGCAAACAAAGGTTTAAAACCCTTCAAGAGGTTAGGTATATCTGCAATAATATGGACGCATATTTCAGAGTTAGGCTAGGAATATATTCATCAGAAGATCAAGGTCACGATATTCCGAATTTTATAGTTTTGGTGCATCTTTCCAGTGTTGTTTGCCTTCAAACGGCATAAGACGACTTTAAAAGATATTCTAGATTAGCGATTGGGTTAAAGTCTGCTCTGATGACAGGAAGTGGTTTTACACTAAAGCCGGAAGGTCATGTGAACGCAGTGGCTTCAGACCATCCCCCTTCTCATCAATATTATAACTCTGTTCATAAAGTCGGATCTGGTTGAGGGTAATTTTAATATCTCAAAAAAGCCTAATGCCCTGACTTGCAATGGTTTTCGGTTCAAACATTTATATCGAGGAACACCACGGCATATCCCATGCTTGCGCTGTCGCACAGTTAGCAGGTTATTAGAGACTGGAGGTATACCATGCCGTTTCGGTCAATTGAACTTAAGATGGTCAGACCGTCCCTTTAATTATACATATTGCCGGCTTTGGTCCCCACCTCGTAAATTGAGCAGATTTATCGCCAACCATACGAAGACCTTCTGAATTTAAGCATTTGCCCGATTTGACAGTATACAGCAGACAGCGCGAAGGAAACAAACGGCTACACCGTTAAATAATCACAACGATTCAAAGGGATCATAGCGATACTGGCCAGTAAGTTTGGTAGCATTTACAAATCTGAGTGCGGGCGTGAAGTTAAGTCAGTAAGACAGAACAAGGGAACGTATTTAATAAAATAGCACGATTCTTCAAGCAATGTTTTGGTGAAAAGGAGACATAAAAAACTGGCATGCAAGATATTTAAGATTACGAATTCCAAACTTCAAACGGTCTTCTACATGAGCACTTCTAATGGCGAGAAATTCCGAATTCCGGCACTATTCTTGCGCAAACAATAATCAGGAAAATGACCGCAAAAGGCGAGAGCAGTTGGAAGGGTGATTTCGGCCGGCAGCCATCAGACAAATACCAGGAGTGCTTCTTGCGAGCTGATTCCACGACGGCCAAATGAACCCGTTTCCAAATAACGAGACGAAAGGAGTGGAATATGAACCACAACCATTGATGCAAGCAGCGCACCTTACCGAAAATAATTCCGTTTTTGCCTCCAAATGCACCAAAAGCTTCGCTCCACCGCTCGAAACATGGTTAAGAACCAACATTTTATATAAGATAATTCCACCGGTCGGTAAGGTTTTAGTGGGTATGCATTACAGCGCAAACGAATTCAGTTCATACCTAGTGCACTATCAAGGGCAGAACGCTGGGTTCAGGCGAAAGTTTCCCCAGGTTAACGAAAGGTTCAACAAACGGAAACATGAAGCGAAAATTTCTGAACGATAATTTTAATTTTGGAATGATCCTTAACTGAAAATCTACGCAAAACTTGGGAATGACGAATGCAGAGTCCGACTGAAATACAGTAAATGTTAAAGTCACGCTGCTTATAATAAAAAGGGCCAAATACACCTTCCTGTTTATCTCACACCTCTTTGACGACGAACGCAGCGATTGAACCTCACAGACACGCTAAAACATTCTGCTTTAGAGTAAATTATTCAACTTTACGACGTTTCGGCATAGTAAGAAGAATCTAAAGTCAAAATAAAAAATGAAATGTCTGTGGTCGGTAGGTAGGGTGAATGTGGGAGTGAGACCGATTTTGAGAAATGCCCACGACACTCAACACATATTTCCTAAAATAAATATACTAAAGTTCTTTTCTAACTTCCATGGAGCGATAAAAGCCCATGGTTTGGGAGGTTACCAAGTTACAGGATAACTCGTTCCGCCTTCCAGGACAGAGGTTCGGGTTGCGATGCCCCATTCGTAATGTAGCTAATGTGGAACTCTCACTCATTTGGGAGCCGAGCAGCCCAATTTTTGTTCCTGCAAAAAATCGGGCCCTGACCATGCTTTTGTGGCACACGTAAACGGGTTGATCAATCACTGCGCTCGATCCCGCCTCCGGTGTTTGTGACTCCGGGTCTTGACACCGGGTTTAGGAAAAAGCGCTGCGGCTGCCGTGCACGTCTACGATCACCATAAACGGATTCCCACAAATCTCATTGATCTTGCGCTCACAGTGGAAATTGTCGTTCACGCCTGTCGAACTGGCTAGTAAGAGGTTTCAAACGGTTAGGCAGGACAAAAAAAAGTACCATTACATGCCTACCTCGGGCTCTGACGGTTTCTGACGCAGGAGAATAATGCCAATGAATTGCAGAGCGGCCAGGGTCCCGCCCAGCATGAGGAACGCATCTGGCACTCGCTGCAACAGCGCCTCATCGTCAAACATGCTGTAAGTACGGAAAAAGCAGACAGCCACAATAAGGGCACTTTGTCGAGAAAGAGACAGGAGTTGAAATTTTAGTAATCGCTCGTTGTGAAAATGACCAGATACTGATATTCTTTTAATCTGCACACATACACACTACCTTTCAAATGCTGTTTTTAGAAAGCAAATCACAGCCGGTATTAAGATAATTACAGAGAAAAACAACCCAAGCATCGAGATAAAATAAATTCACAAGATACATTTCTGTCCAACCTTTACAGTTCCAAAAGAAGATGGAAATTTACCACATATTAAAATCGTCTAAAAATTCTGTGGGTCTACTCGCCAGAGGACCCTTAAAAGCTCCGAAATCCACGTGTTAGGGGAAACAAACTGATCAGTAGCATGGCCTGCGTTACCTCGCTGTCTGCATAATGTGCAAATTGGGAAAAAACGAAAGCGGCAATATGAGGACGCATTGGTCACTACGTTGTTTGGGTGGGGTTTTAAATCCGTTCCACTTATAAATTTCCTGCTTTCATTGATTGGTAGTACAAGTAGCGGAGGGGCGTGGCCACCTCCATTTCTGCCTGTACGCACAAAAACGCGTTGAAAATATGTAAGTTTGCCTTTTATTCTGTTCCAAGATTGTGATATGCTGACAGGACGGTTTTTAGGCGGCATAAATTGTAAAAGGCCTCCTACGCAACTCGATCCTGACGTCGTTGAAGAATATGCTTAGCCTGGGCTGCCCGCGTAGGCGTGAAAAAGCATTTTACCACAGATTGAAACCGAGTAATGTAAGTGGAACAATACCTAGAGGGAAGTAAGGTACCACAGGAAAGCTGCCGGCT
Source organism: Schistocephalus solidus (assembly GCA_017591395.1). Lineage (NCBI taxonomy): Eukaryota > Metazoa > Platyhelminthes > Cestoda > Diphyllobothriidea > Diphyllobothriidae > Schistocephalus > Schistocephalus solidus. The sequence goes on along the minus strand of WEDG01002751.1, from coordinate 73,579 downwards.
GCAACGACGGCGAAACGCCGAGCGCCAGTAGAACTAAATTATCGATCTGAGACGGCACGGAGATGTCCGAGGTGAGAAAACCTCTGGAAACAATCGATTAACAGACGCGTCCAACCCCCATACACACCAAAGCGTCAGCAGCCAGAATGAAGTGCGCAGTCCAGTGCCATAGCTAGCGATATTTACAAAACCCAATGCAGCCAGTTGTCAAAACAAAATAATGTGGATTGTACTGGTTGTTTCCCTGAGCTGCTCTCTCTTAATGGATTCGAGAACCAGCTCGGAACCTCATAATAATAAACCACATTTCTCCATGTTCGACGTCTCCTCGTCCTATCCATACGTCTGAGCATGGAAACTTTAAAGTATAATTCCGTTTATTTTTAAATTCTGGAGTTAAAATACATGTATATTATTCGTTCATACGAACCAAAACGAACCCGCGAATAAACGATGGATAAAGTGCTGCACCGGAATATCGACAAAATCCTTGATTTGATCATGCCTCTCTACTTAAAAGTACGAGTTATATTTTTCGCTACCAACAGGCATAAATTCAATGATAAAACGCAAGAATTGAATATTTTGGTCTGCAGTAATAGATGTTGATCGTCAGAAACATCCCACAAATAGTCTTATCTGAATCGGAAAGTGTTGCATTTGTCGGGAAGGCACCTAATGATTAGTTTCATTTGATTTTAATTTATCAAATGACCAGACACTATTCCTCTGTCAGGCTGTTAGAAGATTAGAGACAAAAACACCCGCCAAATAATGGCCCTAAACTAACAATGTGTGAGAGAAAGAGAGGGCTCACGGTCACAAGCAGTTTTGGAACCGAAATGGACTGGCTATAAAAAGAAAAGTGGGTGCCAATAAACCTGCCTTTGTAATTTTAAGAGTATAAAGGTCGGGGTTATGGGCAGGCCGAAACATCCTTAATGTCTTAGACGATGGCCGAATTTCTGAGGCCTCAATCTGGATAATGCAAACAGAAACTTACCCGGTGGTTTGGTTTATAGCCACATTGTGTGGATTAATGAAGGCAGTTTGAATAGGAGTGAAGACAAGTGCACCAAGGCCAAATCCGCCGACGATGATGCCAACGATAAGTCCGCGGCGGGCGGGGAACCACTAAAATTTTCAAAGATTTGAGCTGTTGAAAGAGAATTAAAGAATGGACAGCAGACAATAATAAATTGTTCTAGAGAGCTTTTTGGAATTAGCGATACTAATTTTTAAACTAAAGGGCCAATTGTAATGGATAGTTTTTCCGTATAGGATTGAATCTACAGCGCGGCGGAAGCAATCTTAGTAAAAACATCTAGCATCGTCAAGATGACTGGTAAAATAACAGGAGTCTTGGAACGAAGCGAAAAACGCAAAAAAAACTGTGCATGTACCATTATAGCACCGATGTGAAAAAGATTCGATTTTCAGTTTAGGGAGGATAGAGTTAAGTGGCCCGTCCTTGTCCCAACATTGGCCAGTTCTAGGTCATTTTGTTTGGAACGTAAAACATTTTAATGAAACAAGAGTTTGAAGGGAAAAACGCACGAGTTTCTAATTTCAAATGAATGTTTAGTTTAATGGGATAAAAATGTTTGGTATTTATCGTTTTGGTGGGCCTAGCATGGTTCTGCTGCAAATCATTACCGGGCTCGTAAAAACATTTAAACTTAGAAAAGAGACTGCGCTTAATTAGGAGAGTTCTGCAGTAGACTTGTATCAATACTTTCCTATCTAAAAGAAGAGAACAAAAAACCAAGATTCACGTATAAGCTGGGCTTCATTCATTTATGAGAAAGATATCTGGATTGCGTCTCATAAAATATGCCCCAAAGGCAGATTTTGGCGTTCAATTAGTGGTTGGAATGATTTAACTCAAACGCATTGCGGCACGCAGAAACTATGACTACTTGAGTGAAGTTCACTTATCTATTCCGAATGCGAAATAGGATTAGTTGGTGACTGCAAATATATTAGAACAGCCTTTTTCATTTTAACGTAATTTGGCAGTAACAGTTTAAATACTATCAGAGTTAAGAGGCGGAACGAATCCCGGCCTTCGTGTACATAATAGTGGTCACAGTATTTTCCAATACTTTAAAACAATTCTCTTTCAGAGACACTTTTGGATATGTCAAAGGATCTCTAAGGGAATAAAGTGTTAACTTACAAGCCCGGTTGGGTGATTTAAGGAAGAGAATCTTAGTTAGGCCAGACAATGTCTTTTACCAGCCATAAGGATTCGTTGGTTCGGTATGTAAAAATGTTGTAGTTCAGACCTCGGATGTCTTCTGGACCATTGACGTACTATATTTTATTATCCAAACGACGATATCTCATTCATTAGTAAGTCTGCGGAATCCCATGAGATTGAAATTTAGAAATTGACCGCAAAAAGTTGGAAACCCGTAATCAATTGTTTGTCAACTCCATTTTCTACAGAGAGAGAGAGACCCAAAATACTTCCATGAATAGTTCAAATTTCAAGAAATTAACGATAGCATCTGAATTCGTGAAGCCCAGTAAAGACAGCAATGGGACAAACCGAAAATTTCGTGCAACTTTGAAACGTTCTAGGCTTAATTGAAGTCCATTCTGACGAATGCTCGGCAAGCTGCATTCACCTTGCTTTAAAAGCAGTCTTAAGCAGCAGCTTTTTGATTATATGGGAAGCGTAAAAGCTTTTCTGCATGTAATACAAATATTTATTTTGATTAAGAAAACATGATGTCACAGCTGTTTATTTCCTGAATAGAGGGTACTAACACGTTTATTATATTAAAAATAGATCAGCATTTTTTCTGCCTTCCTTCCTTCTCTCTCTCTCTCTCTCTCGCTCTATCTCTCTTTCGCTCTCTCACTCTCTCGCTCTCTCTCTCGCTTGTGATGAGGCGACATGAAATTAAAATTATGAATCTACATTTAAACCTTTTTCAGTTTTACTGAAATCGTTTGCTAAGGATGGATAAATTGTCAGTTTACGATTAAGCAAGCAATGAGTAATGCGGCTTAAAGACGTAAATAAAGATGGAAACTCGAAACGAGACCCCTACTTTTAAGCTTAAATGATACGAAGGATTTCATAATCATGAGCAAATAGTCAGAATAATAACGTTCTTTAAACTTAAAAATAACTAATAACGTAAAGCGCCGGTAATTTTGAGCATAAAGATGGTTTATTTGATGGAGCAAAGAAAATAAAGGTATAATGACTAACAGTGTGATGGAAAATATATGCAACATAACTCAAAAGCCAAGGGTTGATTCCCTGATTGAACAAGGTCTAGTTTGAAAATAAGGCAAATATTTCCTAACAAAGGCACCGTCCTGGAATACCAAAATGTCAGCCGTTGACATCTCACCCCAAAATCTATGGTAATACGCGGTGTGAATACCAAATGCACCAAGGTGCAAGCATCCAACTACGAAGCTTAATACTTCTCAAACAGTTTTATTATCATAACAAGAATAAAATTTGTATAAAAGGTAGGTTACAGTAAAATATGAGAAGCAATATGGTCTACTACTACTTATTTATTTTTCGAATGCTTCCATAAACAGTTTTTATATTTCATGACCATGGCTAGTAGGGTTAACAAATCAGTGAGGTCATTGACCAAAGCTAAGAATTAAGCAACCGTCCTCTTTATACTTTCCGATTCGATCAACAAATTGACCACGTCTTGAACCTAAGTTGATAAAGCTCAAAAATCTTCGATGACGAAAAATGGGAAAAAGCGCTCATAACACCTCTATACAGAGTCAAAAGTTCATATAAATCTCTGTGAACTTAGTTACAAAATGGAAGTGAATATGCCACCATTTCCCACAAAAGTATAGTTAAATTGCATGAAAGGCGTCACACTATTTAAAATATAATTCCTTAATGTAAGGGTTAAATACATCCGCATTTAGAACGAGAAAATTTAAGCCATAAAATTATAGAATAAGGCACTAACAGAAGCCGCTACTGAAAATATAACGGCATAGGAAAATCCAAATCCAAAGCCAAGCAAGACGGCGTACGAAAGGACAACGTATGCAAAGCCCTTTTGGATGGTGATGTATGTAAGAAGAACAGATCCGCTGAAAAAAGGGATAAACACATTATTATATATGTAATAGGAAAATGTAATCAGAAAATGATGCAATCAAGTCGGCTTGACTTAAGAAACTAGGATAGTTTAAGAAAATATGGACTTTGGTAATTCCCGAGCACGTATTTAAAATCAAGCGAACACCTGATTTAAATTAACTTTTATTCTAAACAGTTTAAACTGAAAAATAAAAATTATTTTACTGATTTTTAAATGTCGGGAGATTGTGATTGTGCAGAGATGGTAAATATGGTATGAAACAGTAGGTGGGACGCATGTACGAGCACTGCACCAGCAATTATGTTAGCTGCATTTTAAATAGATTCTTGCAGAAATGTTAAAATAGAAGGAAATGAGGCAGAAAATATGTTACATTTAACACATATTCAACGCACTCCAGGATTCGTTAAATCTACCACAAGGAAAAACATAAATCAAACTAAGTCCATCCTCAAACCATCTTAATTTAACCTAAGAATAGAACAGTCTTGTATACACTTGAATATATAGATTAACACACATCAATTTTACCTGTTTATCGCACTTCCAATAATCACAACCGCTCGGTATCCTATCTTAGGGAGAAGAGCACCCCCGAGCGGCATAGATATACCTTGGACAGCCAAGGCAATAGCAGAAATCCATACGGCTGATCCAGTATTGAAATCTGGGTCGACTTTTTGTTTAATGTAGGATGTAATATAAGTTATAAGATTTCCTTAAGAAATTAGCTAAACAAGTAACTCACCAATTGTGTAAAAATGTCCATAAGTAAAATGTATAAGAACTCCACCGATGACAGACAAGATGCCCAGAAATACGTCTTTTTTAAAAGACTAAAGATACGAAAATTTAAGACGCGTGGAAACTAACCATATCCCGCACAATTTACAACTAACGCGCCAGGGGAAACGGGCTACCTAATAAAACGCCTATCATATGAATAGCATATTAAAACAATCATTCCGGAAATGCTTATCTGCAAAAATACTTAGAACTTAAAATAAAATCTTTGCAACATATTTTAGTAAAATGTATTTTCCTTCGTACAAAAGGTTGCGCAATTTAAATTTTCTCTCAATATATGCCAGGCGTCGCTTAAAAGTTAGGGCAAAATCTCATAGAATTGCACAAGTGTATGTAATGAGAAGTAATCACATTGGGTGTGTGAAATTTCTTCCTCTTTTCGAGGATGTGTGAAATCTCTTCTTATCTAAGTGAACGAGCAACAGATGGCAGCCAGTAGGAGTAAAGTTTTATCTCGTGTTGGACTTGATTTGAGATATTATGAATGTTGGTGTAAATCGCTTCTTCTAAGAGGAATGATGTACGCAAAAATGGAACTTAGCCAATCACTGCGTTAGCGTAAGATGAAATCGTAGTTAATGTTACCACAAGTATTAAGAAGCACAAAGACCTCTAAATAAAAACCTCAATTAGTGACATTCACATTTCCTGCATTTTCATTTTAATATCTCGCCTCATATATGGCTGTCACAAAATCGATCTCGATATTTAAACCATAGCTGTAATTGTGAAGCTTATCAGATTTGTTTTTAATATTCGTGCCATTAAGTAACCTTAAACTAAGTTTTCATTAGTTCTTCTGGAGACGCAAATTGGTACACACTCCCTTATATGGTCAAAAACTTAAGTTTTCATTGAGAATATAACCAAGCTTCTGGCGAAAATGTAGACCCATACGCGGCCTAGATGATCATCAAACACGCAATCTTCACCTCATTTATTATTCACTTCTCAGAACCGTAAATAAATATAGGAGATGCTAAGAGGCTTGCTTGATAATATGCTATGGAAAAAGTCGCAACACACGACAACGTTAAACTTTTAATAAACTATGGGCATATCGGTATATCATCATTCGGACTCACCTTGTGCATGCAGAACTATATCTTGCCGCATGTTTAGACGCAGAACATGGTAAGGTTCCTGTGCATAATAAATGCCTCATCGTTATGTTTGTTACCTTATTTACGACAAACGATAAACATGAGATGCAGTAGTTGAGCCATACAAAGCCCCTTTACGTCAACAAACCTAAAAATGTGGACATAACGGCAAATATCAAGGTCAGAATGCGAGAATGTACAGTGGGAACAATTGGGTATTGTTATTGGTGTTTGTTTAATTAACTTGAGGCGCGGAAAGCCGTTTTCTGATGAATAATGAAAAAAATAGACTTATTGATATAGCACTTTTGGCCGCCATCAATCTCCTTAGAACGCATTAAAAAACCTAAAACAATCCCCCTATTTGTTGTTACCACTTAAGCTATAGTATGCTTGTATGCTTTGATAGCAGTGTTCTAAATGTGGAGTTTGGTTTAAGTTAACAAACTGTTTTTCAAGGTTTATTAATAGCAACATTAGAACGAACCATGTCGACATTTCATTATCTCATTCTTAAATGCTACTGAAGTATTACCCTACTCTACCACCTGACCTTCTTTTCCTCAGCAGTTTTTATCTCCTACCTCTTTTCGAAATTGAAGGCCTATTGAACTATGCCTCTATTTTTGAGTTCGGAGTTTTTTCACTGCCTATATTTCTAGTTCATTATTAATTTCAAAACATCGCTAACTGCTGACCTAGCAGGACAAAGTCTGTCTTCATTATTTAAGTATTTTTACAATTTATATGCACACATTATCATAACTTTATTTCTTGACTTATGGTTGTTTAGACAGTGCCTTGCCGATGCTAACCAAATATAAATTCTAAATAAATCAGCTCTAAAGAATGGACATTAACGTTTCGTCCTAAGAGTTTTAAGGGTTAATATTCATTTGTTATAGACTTTTGAGAAGTTTCACCCAACAGAGTTAGAAACGTCTGCGCTTGATTCGAAAGGATACTCAGTTTCAATCTGATGCGCACGCAGTCGATTCTCACTTGCGGTCGGTCGACTAATTAGACTTAGTTTTACTCATCCCTCAAAAGTTGGTAAATGGATAAGGGACAAGAATATTTAAACAGTAGGAAACCTTCAATGCTGTCAAACAGTCGTCATATTGTATTTTTTAACAAATGGCTGATTATGTTTGGTCAAGCTAAATGGAACGACTAGTCCCTACAAGCTTATTGGGCGTACATACCCTGAATATGCTTGTATTTTTGCTAAACTAATTTTGAATGTGACTGACTGCTGAGATAATTTTCGGTGTCTTCTTAGCAAGTCAATGAAGATGGGTTAGATCAGGAAGCTGAAACGTCATGTGAATTATCTTATTTTCACAGAGATTGCGCCTTATTCTCAGAACAGTTTGTGAAAGAAAATGTGGCTTGATTTGGACAAAGTTTGATGTTTTTTTCATATCCACGTAATTTCTTACGCGAAATTCACAATCCAAAACATAATGATTGCGCTCGCAGTAAACGAACCTTATCGTAAGCAGGAAAAGTGGGATATCACTAATATATGTCGATATTGCGTGAAGATACCGAAATCACGACGTATCGAGATACAGAACAGCACATGATCATTGGTCAACTGATTATAAGCATCTCTGCTCTGATTGATCAGCAGGTTTTTAGCGCAGCTTGTTCGTGCGCACGAAGCACGCCATCGCTATTTCATTTGCCGGGGCGTTCGCACACTTGACTGCACTTGTGATGGCTCTTGTGATCGACTCATGCTTGCAAGTTGATTCCTCTTTTGTTTAGTATATTTGTTGCTCTTTTACTCCCAAACTTGCGTAATCTCCAAGCAAGCATGTGAGAGAACAATGAAAAGGAGTTGTGTGCGTGATGTGGCGCAAATATACGATGAGGTTACGGAGGAAGTAAACATTTTGACTTCCAACTGCCTTAAAGTTGATGAGAAAGACATATTTGACCTATCAGACGATCGTTAATGGATGGATGAGTCCGAGGATGCATAGGATACATCTGAATGGTCAATTGTAAAATAATGTGGGAATGGATCATTCAATCGAATGTGGCACATACTCACGTACGTGGAATTCCGGAGATATTTAAATATCTGGTACTCCACATGCCAGCCAAAATCCACACACTGTAAGCAGCGTCATACATTTTTAGAGCGGAAATTAAGACAAGAGGAATTTTTATTCACAAAAGACTCTGGAGTAAACTTAAGCGACTCTTGAGAAAAGAACGGATTCCCACAGGTGAAAACGAGACTATTGTTAATCTGGCAATCAATGACTTGTCAGTTTTATGGAAGAAAAAACTGGAATTTGGGCCTATTATAGAAATGATCGTCTGTCCTTTTATAAGTGTCGTATTGCCTATATCTATTTATTGTAGAAAAATTAAGCCATGATATGTACGTGCTTTTTGTATGCCTACCGTTAATTAATCTCAGTATCTACAGGACAGTGTGATTTAGTACAACTATTTAAAGACATCTGCCACTGTACCCACGGTAGCAGTTATATGTGACACATAAGCTAGAATTATAGGTAAAAAGATGCAAAATGTGATTTTTTTGTCAAGGATGGGAACTGTGCAAAACTTATTCTTTTTTAGCTCAATCTGTTAGTAGTATATTTATTCCGGTTTTAACATCATTTATGCTCTACGTAATTCGAATTCGCAACGAGCCGCACGCCTAGGTTTTGATATAGCTTTATGAAACGAATGGTACTAGCTGTTTCCTATAGGTAGATCAAACATAATTCAACACTATGTTATATACTACAAATATGAAGACTGTAGGACTGCATTGAAAGTTTCTTAGCGTTGAACTCTTCCTACTCCTAATCTTTTTTCAACTTTTTTAGCAATCATTCAACTAATTCTAATTAGTCGGCAGACCCCACACCGGAATCGACGGCACTCGCATCTGATTGGAAGAACTTATCCCTTCGAATCGACCGCAGATGTTTCTACCTCTGTCGAATGAATACTCTTGACCGTCAATAACAGCCTAGTCATGGCTTTAACCATTCTTACCTGATACATTCATCCCCATTCTGTAAAGCTGTTTAAATTTCAAATTTTGCTATTTCCGAACTTTGGAAAACAGGTTTTTTTAACTTAAAACAAACTCTTCATTTCAAACACTGCTTTTAACCAAACAAACAAACCAAAGTAAAAGTGGTTAATGAAAAGAAAAGTTTGTTTTAGGTTTTTTCCTGTGTTCTAAGGATTTGACGGCGCCCACGCAGTGCCGAATCAATAAACCTATTTATAAGGGTTTACGACATCAAACTTGCGTATTTGTATGTGTATGTGGGAGATGGCTATATATATATATATATAGGCAGAATAACATAACCGACAAAGACAAAGGAAACCGGAATTGTCATTTCTGGCTTATAAGCAGTCATCAGCCAGTCATACCCAATCGCTATGCGACCGTCTCTGAGGGCTCTAGTCTGAGTTCCAGGGCACAACGGAACATAAATTTTCCTTAAGCAGATCGCTGAGCCGTACAATATCATCATATATCTGATCGCAACCGACAAAGCAATGAGGCCGTGGCTCAACTGTAGAGCGTTTGACTCAATTAACAAAGGTCGCGGGTTTGAATCCCAGGTGTTCCACACTTGCCATACCAAAATAACAGATAAAACGCAAAGCATTATTTCATGCTGCGTAATATTCAAAAGTAAAAATCTGCTTTCGACGGTGCGCATTTGTTTCTGCCAATCTGTGGCTTGGAATTCAGAGTCGCGAACGCTTAACGACTACGCTAGCTCAGTCATTATGCCCCCATATTAGTCATTCTCTTTTCCTTGATAGAAGTCGACTTCATACTGTCAAGGAAGGAGATAAGTAGAGCATTTTGTCAAAATTGTCATTCCTAGGTTTCCCTTGACCGCACCCCAACGCAGGGAAAACTGAAAAATTTTAAACAGTCGACAAGCAACAGAGAAACTCCTACTCCTGATGCCATGTTGAACAAATCGCATCCAATGTAATATACGGCCTCGCCGTCTGAATCCCCGGTTAACTCTGTACAGAAACTGACTTTGATTGATACGAAGGGCCTCGCCGTCTGAATCCCCAGTTAACTCTGTACAGAAACCGACTTTGATTGATACGAAGGGTCGTGCTGTACTACTAGACTCATCTGACCTTCTATGTCACTTTACCAGGAATAATTTGCACTATCCGGCCCAAGGGTTTTACGGACAAGCCCCAATGGCTAGTGGTAGTGCTCAGTTCCCCTGTCTGCCCCTTACCCACATCATGCGCGTGCTATCCCACAACCTTTTTTTCCAGATCAGGGTGGGAGCACTGGCCCCCAATGTTCAGTGGCCCGTCAGCCACTGCACGACTTAGCCGCCCTCCCTCAAAAACAACCAGCTTGCACACTTAAACTGTTCGTTCTAAATGCAAGATCTTTGCTCAATAAAATGCCTCTGCATCAAACTCTGGTCTTCGTTCAGTGTCCAGATATTGTTATAGCAACTGAAATATTGGCAACATCTTGCGTAGCCGACTTTAAACTCTCTCTTATCTGTTATAATTGTACTCGAAATGATTGTCACAGCAGCCCTAGGGTAGGAAGCTGTATCATTGTTAAGCAAGCGCTGGCATTTCACTCCTTAGACCATCGGCAGTTTACCGCGGTTGAAGAGAACTGTTGGCTTAAAACTACCTTAAAAAAAGAACTCTTTAGTCGACTGTGTCTATCGCTCGCCCAATACCAGTGAGTATTACGATCTTTGTCTCTCACAAGCATTTCACGCAGCAGCTCGCAAAAATTTTAAGTATTGCGTAATTGCAAGTGATTTCAGCCTTCCTGAAATTCAATAGTTTCCGGCTCCTTCCTGTTTCATAAATTTTGGGGACTTACTCGAGGCTGTAGATATCGGTATGTGGACTAAGGTTGTTGACTTCCCTACCCGAGGATCAAGCATACTTGATCTAATCTTCCGCAGAGTTTGCTTGCCTTTGACAGTGTCATCTTCGAGCCCACTTGAGAGCTTAGACAACGACATCGCTGTTTCTAAACTACAATTCGAAACCGATGAAACGTTTTCCAAAACTATAGCTTTTTCTTTGATTTCCGATCAGCCCTTTCGACAGAATTATTGATAAATCTTGATTCCCAAGACTGGTCTGATTTCTTTTTATGTCAGGATGTGAAAAACTGTAACGGTATGCTGTATGAAGTTTTGGGTTCACTTATTTCCCGTTTTGTTACCTGTAATAAATTAATTTATGTTACGGATGAGGTTTATCGGCCTTAAGCTTTTCTCCTTAGGTTGCGTAAACTTCCTCATCGATTCCGTTTGCTAAACGAAATTTCCTTTCTGCCCTTAATTTGACGTATTCATGAGCAGGTTAACAGGCTATTTGAAGAAATGAGGCTAGCTGATGAGGTCAAATATGTCGAAAACCGTTTGTTTAATATCGCGAAACCTTTCCGCGCGCATTAAGAACCCATAGAAAAACATGGCATCCCGTCCATCGAGATGCCGTTGAAGATCTGATAGATGACGACAAATTGACGGCTGATAGTTTTTACGTTTTCTTGTTCAGAACGTTTATTGAAAATTCGGCTGCACCCATTCCAACCATCCGGGTTTGGACCGGTGCGGTCATTGAAACGATGAATTTTACCCTGTGGGACGTTACCGTAGCCGTTCGCCGTTTTCTTTAATTTTCTAGTCCTTGACCACATGGAGTACCGGTCAGTATTACAAATGCGGAATTTTTATGATATTTTCTTATCCCTTCCGTGTGAGATAATTAATCTATCTCTGTAAAGTGAAACCTTTCTCACTGTGTGAAACGAATGCCGCGTTCTACCTTTCCCCAAACACGGCTAATCTTGTCATTTGATGACCTTCGGCCAATGAACACAGTTTTCGCAGCTCCGAAAATCTTAGAATGATCAAAAGTGAAGATGATACATCATTTAACCGAGAATAACCTACTGACTGCGGCCCAGCATGGGCTCCTCAAAACAAGGTGTTGTGCTACCTGTCAGGTCTCTTTCCTTGCTCACGTTGTAGGGAAAATGGTTTTGCATTTTAAATAGTCTATTTCGATTTCACTCAGGCTTTCAATCTTGTTGATCATGGTCTCGTTCTCTTAAACGTTTATTGCTTCGGTATCTGTAGTAAACTTCAGAACTTGACATCTTCTTGCCTTGGCTCTCTCACAAAATATGTTAAGATCTCCAATGTTCCTTTCAACCTCGAACGTGTGAGTAAGGGCGTTATGTAGGAAAGTGTGCGTGGGCCACTATTATTTTGTCTTTTTTCAATCATGTAACTGGTTTATTTAGGAAAAGTAGGCAGTTTGATGTTTGCCACCGATTAAAAAGTTACCTAGTGATACAAGCTGTCAGATCGCGAAACCGCATTCAAACTAATAAAAAACGACCTTGAGGCCTTTGCTCAGCAGTGCTGCACATGAGGCCTTTCCCTTTCCTGGTAAGAATGTTCCATTATCGTCGATTTCGACGACCATCAGCCTCAATTTAGCATATATGGTCAAGAACTTAACTTACCTGAAGTTGTTATGGATTTGGGCATATCATATTCCAACGGTCATAATATATCAGAGCATTGCGCCCTGATTGTCTCCAAAGCACGCAAAACTACCGGGTTAATCCACCAAAATTTAAAAACTATTGATACGTTCGCTGACGATATGCAGTTATGGACATCGATTTAAATGAAGGAGGATGCATGGCACTTCCAAAAGAACTTCGATTGCTGGCAAAAGTGGTGTGATGAGTGGCTGCTGAACCTTAATTTCAACAAATGCCAAGTCATCCGACTACAGTCTAGTTACAAAAAGATGATGAGGTTTGAATATCAGTACTAAATCAGCGGTCACCAACTCGATCAAGTAAACGATCTGAAGGACTTGACTTTGTGTATAATGCACACTCTCAAACGATCGTCACACTGTTCAAAAATATTAAACAAAGCTATGCGTATCCTGGGAGTGATCAGGATATCATTCGCCAGTATTGACGAAGAGCGTTTTGGTTGCGTGTTTTGAGCATTTGTCCGGCTGGTGTTGGTATATTGTGTTCAGGCGTGGCAACCTAGGATGAAGCAAGACTACACTCCATTGGAGCAAGCTCGATGGATGGCAACGAAAGGAGTCATTGCCTCATGAGGGCCTACTAGAAAGGCTTAAACTTTTCCTCTATCTCTTATATGTAATACAGAGGGGATATGCTCTTGGTCTTCAAACTGTCTGAGGAGTTGACTTTGCACTTCAAGTGGCCTATTTGTTGAATTGGCAAATACGACAAATCTCCGTGGTAATCAATACACACTAAAGATGAACAACGCCAAACTTGAAGTGCAGTAAACTTCTTTTCCCACAGGATGATTAATAATTGGTAAAAATGCCTGCTTTCGTTGTTCTGGCTGAGAGCGTTGCGATATTTAAAAGAAGATTTGATTAATTTTTACTTGATGGACATACATTTAGTTGACTGATATTATGACTATGACCACATTACCACTATTACCACATCGTCAGACTGCATAGACATATTTGATATCATCTCTCCGTAAAAAGGGTTTTCAAATACTCTGTATACCTCCCTCATATACGAAGGAAGTTCAAAAGAATACGAATTTTCCATTGAACCAACCGATTGTACTAAGGAAAACGACAGCAACCTAATTAACGCCAAAACCATCAGGGAAACAATTGCCCAAAGAGACGTCAGAGCTGATTCCGTGACGCCCAGCGTTCACAATACAGAAGCCAGAGTTAACGACACTCATAAAAAAACGGAAAAGACATGTGAAATTGACGTTAGAGGAGACGCAGTAAGGCCCATAAAATTGACAAACGCAACAGGAAATTGGGTTGGCGCAAAATTGAAGTGCTTGTGTATAAATGCCCAAAACCTTTTATCAAAACTTGATGAGTTATAAATTTACCTTGCCAAAGTAACTCCGTATTTATAGCAGTAACCGAAACCTGCCTGTCGGGCAGTACTCGAGAAAGCGAAATAACATTGTCTGCATACCAAATATATCGGAGGGACTGAGAAAACCGACAGGGTGGTGGAATAATTGTGTATGTGAAAGACGTGCTAATAGTGTCCGACAAGACGACCAAGTTTACGTGCAACATGGAAGCCATATGTTTGAACATTAAGGCTCTTGGCTTTCCATGTCTCGATTTCCTCATTGCCTATCAGCCACAAAGGATAGACCGAGTCACAGACACCCACTTGTTGGAATAATTAGAAAATTTATCCAGTCGACCTAATGTCATGATTATGGGTGACTACAAAGCACCAGGTATTAACTGGAGCACTGTTCGATCCTGGTGCCCGAAATAAACTTTTTTAATGCTTTTCTGCAATAGACCTTGAAGGCACTCCTCACATAACATGTCCTTTTCCCACCAGAACACGTGAAGGACAAAAAGCTAACTTTCTCGACCTGGTTTTCACGAAAACATCAGGCAGCATTGACGAAATTATTTCAAAGCCTCCGCTTGGTCGTAGTGATTATGTGGTGCTTATGTGAGACTCCTCCTTATTCTCCGTTGCGCCTGATAAACAGGAAAACTGTTTAACGTTTGGCGAGGAAACTTTCATCAGATGCGAGCAGATTTAAAAGACATCAACTGGACCTCAAAGTTTTAGAGCACCGTGAACGAAGATTGGGAGTCCTTCCGAAATGTTCTTCTGCAACTTAGGGACAACCACTGCCCACTTACGAGTGTCCATCACAGCAAGCGTCCTGGGTGGCTAGACAACTACTTAAAAAGGGAAATAAACAGGAAGCATTAGTTGTGGAGAAAATATTGCGAGTCTAATCAAGTTGCCTATTTTAATAAGTATAAAACAGAGAGAAACAAACTGATAAGCCTAATCCTTAAAACGCGAAGAGAATTCAAGAAGACTTTGCTGCAAAAGGCAACGCAGAATCAAACGTCAGTCTTCAGTTACCTCCGCAGCTGTACAAGGAATAGGCATCACATACTGCTGATTAGGACTGCCGTGGGCGTCGACATTTCTGAAAACAGGGAAAAAGCCGAGTACTTTTCAAATTTCTACCACTCAGTCTTCACAAACGAGGCAAGGTTCTCTTGTCACTCAGTGGATAACTCGCCGACTGCAAGCATAAGTCACATACTATTCTCAGAATTTCTGATCCAAAAGTAATTAAAAGAACTCAAAGTGTCGAATTCCCAGGACCAGACGAGCTTCCACCCCAGCTTCTGAAAGAACTTGCCAATGAACTTTCCGCACCTCTGTCAGTGGTCTTTCAAAAGTTATTTGACTCCGGATCACTACCTATCGATTAGAAGCTGACACATATAACTGCCTTGTACAAAAGCGGTCGTCGGGCATCAGTGACAAACTACAGGCCCATAAGCTTGACATGCACCCTTGGCAAGATTATGAAAAGGATCACCAAGAGCGAAGTGGTGAAATTCCTAGAGACTCATAATTTGTTATCAAGCTGTCAACACGGGTTCAGAAAAGGAAGATCCTGCACAACAAATTTGCTGTTTTCGCTCCAAAGGTGGATTCAAGCACTTAAAGATATACACGCGGTTCACATCGCCTTCATTAACTTTTAAAGAGCCTTCGATACTATGCCACACTAGAGAATGCTTTACAAGCTAGAAAGAATTGGAATCAGAGATAACCTCCTCAAGTTGATCGAAAACTTCCTCGGGGTTTGGCGCCAGGTTGTGTGCATCGGCCAAAGGAGGTCAAGTTCTGCTGCGGTCGAGAGTCGGGTTTGTCTGGGTTCAGTACCAGGGCCAATACTGTTTTCAATATACGTGGACGATTGTGTCAGGAACCTTGAATGTGAAGCAGCAATTTTGCCGACGACATTAAAATCTGGAATGTAATCTAGAGCCCTGCTAACGAAGATAAACCAAAGATCAACCTAATTCAGTTGGAGGAGTGGTCGAATCATTGGCTTTTGCGGTTTAACGTCGATAAGTGTACAATACTTCACTTAGGCAACCCATCTGGATCTGCCGAATGTAGAAGCTACTTTCTCAATGGTGAAGCCTTAACAGACGTGGAAACGCAAAAGGACCTTGGTGTGCTGACGACCACCACCTTAAAACCATCCTCTCACTGTTGGAAAGTGGCGAAGATCGCAATCGGGATGCTGCATGCCATCATATGAGCCTTTTTGGATTTCGATGAAGATCTATTCGCTAAGATTTTTGGAACATTCATTAGGCCACATTTAGAATATGCTGTGCAAGCCTGAACCCTTGACAGTTCAAGATCAGAACTGCCTCGAAATAGTACAGAGGAAATCCACCAAAATGGTTAGGAGTCAAAGCTCCTTGCCATATCCAACCCGCTAATGAATCTTAATCTGTTCCCTTTGAGTTATAGGCACATTCAGACATTCTGCATTTTGAAGGGATTGGATTGTTGCCTGGAATTCTCGGACTTCTTTGAATTTGCCGCCACGACCCATCTCCGAGGTCACCCATTGAAACTGCACGTCCAGCAGGCGAGACTGGATGTGCGCAAGTTCCCCTTCTCTGTCAGAGTGGTTAAACCATGGAATGCCCTCCATGAAGACGTTGTGATTTCACCATTGCTGGAAAGCTTTAAAAGGAAGTTTGACAGTTTTATAGTCCAAAACGAGCCTGAGCAATGAGGAATTTATCTTAACCCTCGAGAGTCACGCACCACCTGTCATATTTTATGACCGCCTTTTGTACTTTTATAACCCACACGGTTTCTCTGTATACCGCACTTAATTTGACGTTACAAATAGGGTATTCAAAGGCCCATGCCTATTTCCCTCAATAAATTGAATTGAATTGATTACCGAATTATACTGAATTATCGAATAACAGATGGGTAACTACATATCTTTCTAAATTTAAGCCATGCAAATCTTTGTAAAATAGAATGGAAATCAGAAGAAGAAAGAGCGTTCACCAGGAGAGCAATATTGGTTGTCTGACCTTTCGAGTACTTGTTTCATCTACCCATCTTCAGAGACTGGAGAGTCATGCTCACACCTCCCATCATATGCCACTGTTTGCAATAATTCTGGCCTGTCAACACTGGCTGTGTGCTGTGTCCCGATTGTGTCGCCAGAGTTGTCACCCACGCAAATTGCCTGTTCTGCCATATCAGCTTGTGTCGGCTGAGGCCTCCCACTGCGGCTTGGTTCACTCCGGTCGTCGTCACACCTGTGGACCCCTTGTGATGTCGCATCAAACGGAATTTCACTTTTGCGTGGTCTAACCCCATCTTTGTTGGCTGCCGAGATAGTTGTCAGCCCCGAATGTTTCATGCCATGACGGTCTCCTGGCAGGAAGGTTCTTAACATTGGTCACTTAAATCTATATCAAGTGGAGGTTCCTTCATACAGTGTCTTAAAGGTTACTCGAGATCACTGACAAGCGGGCGCAATGACACTCGGCGGAATTCTTACTTAACGGTTTAGTCGATATATGTTCGTTTTACTATGATGTCAACAGACAAAAGTCTCGCTAAACCGTCCAGCTTCACTCCCATTCTGCATGAGGACAACGTTAAAGCCACTTGATTTAATGCCCAACACATTCGTTAAGAATAAGACTCCGAAAGAGCTATTTTTGATGACTTTTACAATTTTATCCTCTTTACTAAACATTCTCAAAAATTCTTATCGTATGGGGTCACAATTTTCTTCACAATTATGGCACCGAGTGGATATGCAATTAAACGAGCTACATTTGGACAAACAAAGACCTTTATAAAGAGGCAGGACGTAATAAACTAAAAAGGAAGGGGCGCAGATTTAATGCTCGTTTTTGTGAGTGAGGTGGCTTAAACCTTTTTTGACTGTGTAGCCGTACCTTGAAATTTCGATATAAGGCGTACATTGACACAGAGGACACATCGATATAGGTATCTCGACATGTCAATATCCAGGCAGTATGCACGGAATATAGACATGCTGCTGGGATAATTCCGTCCTGAAAGCAGAATATTTGATTTTCTCAGCCATGGTATTACTTTAGAGGAAGAGCTGGAATCGGCTTAAACGTTAGGGTATTTTTTGCCCTAAAAATCAGTTATAAACGTTTTTACTATCATTATTTAAAAATTCGGTGTTTTTTAATGCATATTTGGAAGGGGTACAGACAATGCCCCTGATGCGCCTATTAATGTTGACTAAATGTTACATATTTACAGTCACTATAAAGATATAGATGTGTAAAATGTGTTCGAGTCAAAGCAGAACAATATTTTAATCAAGTTGTTGTTGTTTAATCTCAAACAGTGCGAAAAGACAATAGTGTCCGAAAGATTTTACAAGGCTGGGTGTAAGAGGTCATGCAATAAGAGTCATTTTTCGTTAAATATTATCTCAAGTAAGCCTTCAGTTAAAATCAGAAATGGTGTCGACCTTTGGTATTTGAGTTGAACGCACTACCACTGAGCCACGGGCTTGTTGTTTTGTCGGTTGTGATCGGGAATATGATGATAGTGTGGGGCTCACCGATCTGCTTAAGGAACATGTATGTTCCGTTGTGCCCTGGAGCTCAGACTAGAGCCCTCGCAGGCAGTCGCATAGCGACGTGTAGCATATGTTGATAAGGTGGAACCGACAAAGACAAGGGAGACCGGAATGGCCATTTCTGGCTTATAAGCCGTCATCAGCCAGTCATACCCAATCCCACGTGTGGCAAACCTGGGATTTGAACCCGCGACCTTTGGTATTTGGTATTCCGGTTTCCCTTGTCTTTGTCGGTTCCACTTTATCAACATATGCTACACGTCGCTATGCGACCGCCTGCGAGGGCTTTAGTCTGAGCTCCAGGGCACAACGGAACATACATGTTCACTTATCGGTGAGCCCCACACTATCATCATATTCCCGATCACAACCGTCAAAACAACGAGCCCGTAGCTCAGTGGTAGAGCGTTCGACTCAAATACTAAAGGTCGCGTGTTCGAATCCCAGGTGTGCCACACTTGGGGTTGGGTATGACTGGCTGATGACGGCTAATAAGCCAGAAATGGCCATTCCGGTCTCCCTTGTCTTTGTCGGTTCCATTCCATCATATGCTACACGTCGCTATGCAACTGCCTGCGAGGGCTCCAGTCTGAGATCCAGGGCACAACGGAACATACATGTTCCTTAAGCAGATCGGTGAGCCCCACAGCGCCTGCGTTTCGGTATGGCTGGCTGATGACGGCTAATAAGCCAGAAATGGCCATTCCAGTCTCCCTTGTCTTTGTCAGTCATGTTATTCTGCCTATATACTTAGCTGCCTTACGGCTGCTGGCGGGGCTTGAGAGTTAGCCCCAAGGCACAACGGGACGAGTTAATCCTGTAAGCGATCGGTGCGCGCCCCATTACCATTGTCAATATTTCCGATCGAAACCGGCAAAACAACGAGCTCGTGGTGCAGTGGGTAGAGCGTTGGACTTCTGCCCAACAAGGTCACGAGTTCGAGGCTCGGGCGCTGCAGCGCCTGGGTTTGGGTATGGCTGGCTGATGACGGCTAATAAGCCAGAAATGGCCATTCCAGTCTCCCTTGTCTTTGTCGGTCATGTTATTCTGCCTATATACTAAGCTGCATTACGGCTGCTGGCGGGGCTTGAGAGTAAGCCCCAAGGCACAACGGGACGAGTGAGTCCTGTAAGCGATCGGTGAGTGCCCCATTACCATTGTCAATATTCCCGATCGAAACTGGCAAGACAACGAGCTCGTGGCGCAGTGGGTAAAGCGTTGGACTTCTGCCCAACAAGGTCGCGAGTTCGAGGCTCGGGCGCCGCAGCGCCTGGGTTTGGTATGGCTGGCTGATGACGGCTAATAAGCCAGAAATGGCCATTCCAGTCTCCCTTGTCTTTGTTGGTCATGGTATTCTGCATATATATATATATATATATATATATATATATATATATATATATATATATATATATATATATGAAATGGAACCGACAAAGACAAGGGAGACCGGAATGGCCATTTCTGGCTTAAAAGCCAGTCATCAGATCATACTAATCCCAAGTGTGGCACACCTGGCTCACTGGTAGAGCGTTTGACTCAAATAACAAAAGTCGCGGGTTCGAATCCCAGGTGTGCCACACTTGGGTTTGGGTATAACTGGCTGATGACGGCTAATAAGCCAGAAATGGCCATTCCGGTCTCCCTTGTCTTTGTCGGTTCCATTTCTTCATATGCTACACGTCGCTATGCGACCGCCTGAGAGGGCTGTAGCCTGAGCTCTAGGGCATAACGGTACATACATGTTCCTTAATCAGATCGGTGAGCCCCACACTATCATCATATTTCCGATCACAACCGACAAGACAACGAGCCCGTGGCTCAATGGTAGAGCGTTCGACTCAAATACCAAATGTCGCGGGTTCGAATACCAGGTGTGCCACACTTGGGTTTGGGTATGACTGGCTGATGACGGCTAATAAGCCAGAAATGGCCATTCCGGTCTTCCTTGTCTTTGTCGGTTCAATTTCATCAAATGCTACACGTCGCTATGCGACCGCCTGCGAGGCCTCTAGTCTGAGCTTCAGGGCATAACGGAACATACATGTTCCTTAATCAGATCTGTGAGCCCTTCACTATCATTTATATATATATATATATATAAGCCAAACAAGTGCGTAACACTCACTAATGTGGTAAGGATCTCACTCGATCCCATTTGTCCGCCCGCCAGTTACCTACCGGCGATAAACGAACGTTGTGTCATAGGACACATACCATTTATATAGCACAAATATGTTGCTAAGAGTGCAACAGGCAAGACGCAGACAGCTGTTTCACGGTCATTACCGATCATCAGTACATCATATGCCTTGTGCAGTGAGGTACATAAACAAGCCAAACAAGTGCGTAACACTCACTAATGTGGTAAGGATCTCACTCGATCCCATTTGTCCGCCCGCCAGTTACCTACCGGCGATAAACGAACGTTGTGTCATAGGACACATACCATTTATATAGCACAAATATGTTGCTAAGAGTGCAACAGGCAAGACGCAGACAGCTGTTTCACGGTCATTACTGATCAACAGTACATCATATGCCTTGTGCAGTGAGGAACATAAACAAGCCAAACAAGTGCGTAACACTCACTAATGTGGTAAGGATC
This sequence comes from Schistocephalus solidus, assembly GCA_017591395.1. Taxonomy (NCBI): domain Eukaryota; kingdom Metazoa; phylum Platyhelminthes; class Cestoda; order Diphyllobothriidea; family Diphyllobothriidae; genus Schistocephalus; species Schistocephalus solidus. The sequence continues at coordinate 52,434 of WEDG01002751.1, read as the reverse complement.
TCACTCGATCACATTTGTCCGCCCGCCAGTTACCTACCGGCGATAAACGAACGTTGTGTCATCGGACACATACCACTGGCGGGCGGACAAATGGGATCGAGTGAGATCCTTACCACATTAGTGAGTGTTACGCACTTGTTTGGCTTGTTTATGTACCTCACTGCATATGATGTACTGATGATCGGTAATGACCGTGAAACAGCTGTCTGCGTCTTGCCTGTTGCACTCTTTAGCAACTATATTATATACTATATATCATATATATATATATGTATATATATATATATATATATATATATATATATATATATATATATATATATCAATATGAGTGAAGATTCGAGGTCCAGATATCTTATCGAGCACATCATCCCCGAAGAAGACGAAGAAGAAGGGACGAGTTCATGGACCGGAATGTATTTTGGACTGACGTTTCGGAAACCCCCTCGTTTCCATCATCAGAGTTCTGTGGTTCTGCTGGTCTTGACTTTTTTTCAGCCTTGACGCCTGCCTGGTATTATACCCCTGCTCGGAGTATGAACTTTGACCTCCCTGTTTGCTGCTGATCAGGTTTAATCTCTCCCCTCGCGTGACATAAGTACATTTTGCTGCCGTCATATTTGTTGGCAAATCAGCGTGAATGGTGGTCTGTCCCTCGTCAGATAACGGACTGATCAGTCTTTGTTGGCCGCGTGAGTAAATTTCGGCCTCGTGGGCGTGGTGGTGAGTTGGTCTTCCACGCCGGTTACGTTGCCTCCGGCCGGCTCCTCTCTTCTTTTCCTCTAGTGTCCGTTGTCCACCATGCTTGGTTTTGCTCGACTGTCCCATTGGCCCTGCCCGAACTGACTCGAGCCTTTTGCGTATCACCTGGTAGGCGGGAGGCAAGTCTATGGCTCTGTTAAGTGTGCCCGTTGAGGACCAACTTTCGAGCAGCAGTCTGGCCATCTTATCGTTGGCTCGGCCGATTACCCTAGTTTTCTCAAAGGCGAAAATATGGTTCTTCTGTTGTATGTGGCCATAGACCATAGACAGCTTGTCCTTGCGGTTGATTGCAAGCTGGTGTTTATGCAATCTTGTGCCAAGGCGTTTGCCCGTTTCACCAACATACCTCGCATCACAGCCTTGGCATGGTATGCTGTAAACTATCGCTGATGGCTCTGTCATTGGAAGCGGTTCTTTGGGCCTCATTATGCGCTGTCTGATTGTTGCTCCAGGCTTATGAGCCACACCGATCCCGAAAGGTTTCAGGATTCTTGCTGTCGCCTCTGATACGTTCTTCACATAAGGGATTGCGAGCCAGAACTTCGGGTCTTCTCCTTTCGATCGCTCATGTTTGGGCTTCCTAAGACACTTGCGTATAAAGGGCTTCGGATAACCATTGGCTTCAAATAGGGCATGCAGGTACTTAGTCTCCTCCTTCTTCCCACTGTCGTCGCTGCAGTGTGTTTGAACGCATTGGAAGAGGGTTCTGACACAACTGCGTTTGTGAGCAACGGGGTGGTTGCTTCTGAAGTGGAGGATACGCATGGTGTTAGTTGCCTTCCGGTAGACCGTTGTCCTTATTTTCCCGTCTGCCAGCTTAGTCACTTGTATGTCGAGGAAGGGCAACTGATTGTTGACCTCTTCTTCCATAGTAAACTGGATGTCGGGAAAGATGGAGTTCAAAAAGTGTCTTGAAAGACTGCACTTCGCACCGTTTGATGATGACGAAAGTGTCGTCAACGTATCTGGCCCAGAATTTTGGGGGGAAAGAGCTGAAGACTAGTCGCTCGAGCCTCTGCAAGACTGCTTCTGCAATCAGTCCGGATAGAGGTGAGCCCATTGGTGTCCCCTTCTTTTGTTCGTAAACTTGGCCGTTGAAATTGAAGAAAGTTTTAAGACACAATCGCAGGAGCTCGATGATGTGCACACGTTTGAGCTGTTGGTCGGTTTCATCGTATTTTTCTCGGAGAAGACTGTCAATGGTGTCGATAGCCAGATCGGGCGGAATAGAGGTGAACAATGAGATCACGTCAAATGACACCATTATCTCATCTGCCTCCAGTTCCAGGTGTTGGATGCGGGACAAAAAATCTTCAGCAGACTTTTCTGTCCACTTTGAATCTTAAGTAAGGAAACACAATCGCCGATGGAGCCACTTTGACAACCCAAAAGTTGGGGTGCCGCGTAAAGATACGATGGGTCGTAATGGCACTCCGGGCTTGTGCACATTTGGTAGACCATAGATACGTGCCATCGCAGCATCAGTGACTTTTGCAGCCAGCGCTTCCTTCCTCGTCAGGGCTCCTGTCTTCCTCAACTTGTCTATCGTCTTGTTAATGGTATTTTCGAGCTTTTTGAACTCGCTGGCACTCGATGGCACATAAGATTCCTTGTCCATCAATAGATTTTCCAGCTTCTTGCAGTACTCGAACTTATCCATGACGACCGTTGAGCGCCCCTTGTCAGCAGGCAGGGTGACGATATCCTTCATCTTTCATATTCTCAGAAGTTCTCCGGCTTCTGATGCCGAAATCGTCATCGAGATCCTTATTGTATCGAAACGGAACGCTCTTTGCGCTCACGAGGTTTTTAGCCTCTACCTTAGTGTAGAAGACACATCTGGCTATAAAAACTGACAAAGGAACTGTGTATTATCTCCCCTTTGGAAATATCCTTTCTGAGTGAGACGAATCCTTCGCTTTCACAATCTAACTGGACTGCGTATTATCTGCCCTTTGGAAATATCATTTCTGAGTGGGACGAATCCTTCGCTTGAACAATCTAACTGGACCGCGGATTATACCACGCTCTGGAAGTTATCCCTACGATCAGCACAAGTCTGGAAGTTCACTCGCTCCTAAGAACAACATCGCTGCTGTAACGGGCCCGTATTAGATGCGCACGAAACCAAATGAACGACGCCCAAGAGAGAACAAGACAGTAGGCAAGGGGAAGAGTTTAGGGATTAGTTGAAGCTATAAATTGGAACTGTATTTGGGGCTTGGTCCTGGGAGGATCCTTTGGTAGGGATTGGCTGTCCTAGGAGAATCCTTTGGTAGGGATTGGCTGTCCTGGGGAGAATCTTCGGGAGGTCCGTGGAGAAGGAGAGGCGATGGCTGGAGAAGCGTCAGAGAGCGGTCTCCGGTCCAAAGTGATGAGCCTCAATTCTCCTCGGTATTTATGTCATGTTCTCCAGACGATTTGATAGGTTTACATAGAATAGACCAATGGGTATGCGTAAATCACACGAAAACAACCAATGAGTTAAGAGTTAATATTTTATAGACTTCCGGGCTGGCGCTAGTAATCTGGGCTACTGGAGTAATCTGCTAGTAATTTGGGCTATTAGAGAAAATCGAAACTTTGATTCCATCTTTACATTGCCCCCTCCTGCGTTAAGCTTTCGCTGTCCTCAGCGAGCTCAATGTCATTTCGCAAACGCACGGAGTCCCTTGAATTTTGAATGTTATAAGGCATTACGGTTTCTTCTCCACCTTCGGGTGGGATTTCAACCCACCTCTCGACCCCCTCGTGATCTACGTAACGCACTGCATCGCCTGGGCGTTCTGCTCTGCGGTTATCTTCCATTGGCCTCTCCCCCAGTTTAAGTCTATTAAAGTGAACCGTGAATTCAGAGGTGAAAGGTCGATTTCGATCTTGAATGACGCAGGTCGTATCAGAGAGCATTCTGGTGACGGTATATGGCCCTGACCAGTCCATTACTAACTTACTCGGTAATCCTTGGGGAGTCGCATGCTCCCTAAGCCAAACCACATCACCGAAATCATATGGAAACCCATGTGCCAGCCTGTCATAGTGTTCCTTTTGGTGCCTCTGGGCTCCTTGTAAGTGTATCCGTGCTTCCTCAGTGGCTATACGCATTTTCTTATGGAGTGCAGCGACGTAAGAACCAACCGGCATTCGATTATTCTCAAGAGGTACCTGTAGATCCTCTGGTATTCGCATTTCACGACCACAGGTGAGTGCAAAAGGCGTCTGTTGTGTCGAAGAGTGAACCGTGGACCGGTATGCAAGCATGCACGCTGGCAACGCATCATCCCACGTGAAGGGAGCCTGACGATCTACAAAAGCCTTTAGTAAAACAACTAGCGTCCTATTCGTCCGCTCCACTTGACCGTTTCCTTGCGGGTGGTAAGCCGTGGTGCGCGTCTTATTGACCTTTAAGTATTTGCACAGACTGTGAAGGACCGCGTTTTCAAACGAGGATCCTCGATCCGAATGGATCTGTTCTGGTGCGCCCCATCTACATACCCAATTGTTAAAGATAGCCTGAGCAACAGTGTCAGCCGACATGTTGGGAAGGGGTTCCGCTTCAGCCATTTTGGTAAAGAAATCAACCATCACTAGAATATATCGGTTGCCCCGAACTGATGGCGGTAGTGGTCCCACTAAGTCAACGCCTACACGTTCGTTGGGGTATCCCGTCAGAATAGGCTGAAGAGCAGCCCTATTCAGCTGTCGTGGCGGTTTGATCTGATTGCACAAGGTGCAATACCGAATAAAGTTCCACACTGACCGCTTCAAGTTAGGCCAGTAGTATCGGCGCCTAAGGGCCCACTCGGTCTTATGGATGCCCACGTGCCCCAACTGTGTGTGGATTCTATTAAGAACCTCGTCTACCATGGATAAGGGTAGAAGAATACGTCGCGGGTATTGTTCGCCATCGCGATAGAACAAAAACGTCATTATCCATAAAGAGTTTGTCCCACACCGTGTGCAAGCAACGCGTCTCATAGCTATGGCCTGTCAGTTCAACTGCACTAAGTGGTCGAGAACCACTTAACTTCCTATGATATATCGGGCCAATATGAGGATCTCCTTGCTGCGCTTGAGCCCAAAGACGGCTTTGGTCGTCTTGTAGTGACACGGCACTAATGTTAATGTCTGTACATGATGGACATTCGCCATGGGGACGGTAGGGCTTTCGAGAGAGAGCATCAGCATTATTGTGCTGACGTCCTGGACGGTATACGCATTCGAACTCATACCCGGCTAGTCTCTCTTGCCACCTAGCGACCTGTCCTTCAGCATTCTTAAAGTTCTGCAACCAGGTCAGAGAGCTATGATCCGTGCGCACGATAAAAGGCCGGTATTGGAGATATGGCCGGCATTCCTCCACGAAGTGGGTGAGTGCGAGCATCTCCCTTCTGGTCACACAGTAACGGCGTTCGGCCTTTGTCAGGGATCGGCTTAGATACTGAATGACGCCCTCTGTACCATCTGGTTGTTGCTGGGATAGGGACGGCGCCTATGGCAGTGTCACTAGCATCGGTATCTAGAATAAATTTCCTGGCGTCATTGCTTATGTCAGGAAAAACTAAAATAGGAGTAGTGCACAACTTATCCTTCAACGTCTGGAAGCTACTAGTGCAACCAGCCGTCCACTTAAATTGTACTTCCTTCTGGGTCAGTTTGTGAAGCGGACCAGCTAGGTGAGCAGAGTCTTTAATAAATCTTCGATAGTAGGAAGCCAATCCTAGAAAACTGCGGACTTCAGTTACGTCCATAGGGGTGGGCCACTCGCGGATCTGCCTAATTTTTATCCTCGTCCGTTTTCTATGCCAGAGGCCGAGACTACATGCCCTAAAAAAACTTGACACGAGGGTCTAATAAAAACACATTAACAGGGGCTTAAGGGTGAGACCAGCCTGTCTGAGACTGGTAAACACAGCACGGACATTGCTAATATGACTATCAAAAATCCTTACCAAGAACAATTATGTCATCCATATAAACTAGGCATGACTTGGGAATAAGTTGAGCCAGGACTTGATTCATTAGCCGTTGAAACGTACTGGGAGCAGTAGCTAGGCCAAAAGGCATTGTCTCAAACTCGTAAAGACCCGAGGGGACTGCGAAAGCAGTCTTCTCTCTGTCAATGGGTCGCACTTCTACTTGCCAGTAACCGGCTGCTAGATCTAAAGTAGAGAATAACCCGATTACCCGAAAGGGCATCTAGGGTGGCATCAATCCTGGGCAGAGGGAAAAGAATCCTTAGTTGTTACTGCATTTTAATTTGCGATAGTCAACACATAACCGCATAGTGCCATCCTTCTTCATAACTAACACGACCGGAGACGACCAAGGTGAATTGGACGGCCTGATAATTTTCCGGTCTAACATATCATCGATCATGGCTTTTAACTGTGTCTGGTAAAACACGGGTAATCGCCTAGGAGGAATCTTCGTGGGCCGAGTCACACCTGTATCAATCTCATGCTGGGCCACATTAGTACGTCCGAGTGAACGGCCGTCCCAATCGAAGATATCTTTAAACTCCTCTATTAAACTACATAATTTAGACGAGCTATTCTTGTCAAGAGTAGGGGGCACTAAATTATTGACATCTTCTAACTTGAATGCATTAATTACAGGTTGACTAACCGGTACCTCGGTCCGGAAAGGCACCTTAGTACCACCGACATGGAGAGTGTTAACGTTAAAGTCTAAGGAACATTTAAAAAGCATGAAGAAAAATCAGCACCTAATATGCAGTCCCAGGCAATGTCAGGACAGACAACGAACTTATGAACAAAATAAGGTCACTTATCTCCAAACTAAGCTCTATCATGCCTTTGTGTCGCAATGTGGCTCTGTTGGCCGTCTTCAGGCTGACCTTAGGCTTTGTGCAATACTTCACTCTAGCCTGAAGTTGAATGAAAATGTTCTGCCTAATAATGGAGCAGCCGGCTCCTGAATCAACTAAGCATGGCAACTTAGTATTTCCTATGGTTGCATCTATGGCAGGGGTAGTGTGGTATGTAACCTACGTTTGCAACAAGCATATCAGATATGAATATGCACTTACCAAGGTCTTCTTCCTCACCTGAGGTGATCACATGAACACCTGGGGAAGGTGGAGGGCAGGTCGGACGACCACGTTGTTGCCTCCAGTTCCCGCGTCGAGGAGACTGTGGAGAGCCTCGCCAAGGAGAGGTCGGCTGTGGAGGCCGCGCCATGGAGTTCGGGGTTGTGGAGAGCTACGCCAAGGAGTGGGCTGAGGAGGGCCCCACTGCCATTGGGCCGTTTGCGTGCCGACGTCACGGCTCTGTCGCTGTCCCATGGCGAAGACATCGACTGGAGCGTCCTGTATGGCGGCAGGAGCTTAATGAAATCCATAGGCTGATGGGGAGGAGACTTGGACCAAGGGACAAGCCGTATAAATGGCCTCCTCTCGCCGAGCAATATCGAGGGCAACCTTGATGCTGCTGGGGGGTGTCGCGGAGGAATCGGCGCCTGATCTCAGGGAGAGATCCCGTCGACAAAGTTCTCCAGAATTCTGGCCTCGAGCTCGGTGAAGGACTCGGTAGGGGTAGGCTTGACGGGCCAGGACGCGAAGATGTCGTTGGAAGTCCACGACAGACTCGCCCGCGTGTTGTCGACGGCTTTTGAGGGCGGCGCGGGCAACCCAGGGCATCGACGACCGTCCGAATTCGCGCCGCAGACGCTCAAAGATGGTCGCGGGAGTGAGCGACGCTGTCAGGTTGGCAGCCCTGGCCACCGTGTACACCTCGTTGTCTAGCCGTCCCAGGATGGCGGCTGGTCGGGCACATTCGTCCACGGCCTCCAGGTAGACTTTCATACGGTCCTCCCATAAGTCGTAATCGTCATAAACCGTAAGCTTATCCGGCTTAGGTTGACGGCCTCCAGAGCTTGAGACCCGCTCCATCGCCTGAACTAGTCTAGTTATCAAGTCGTCGGACATTGATAATCCCACAACTGCCACCAAATTGTAACGGGCCCGTATTAGATGCGCACGAAACCAAATGAACGACGCCCAAGAGAGAACAAGACAGTAGGCAAGGGGAAGAGTTTAGGGATTAGTTGAAGCTATAAATTGGAACTGTATTTGGGGCTTGGTCCTGGGAGGATCCTTTGGTAGGGATTGGCTGTCCTAGGAGAATCCTTTGGTAGGGATTGGCTGTCCTGGGGAGAATCTTCGGGAGGTCCGTGGAGAAGGAGAGGCGATGGCTGGAGAAGCGTCAGAGAGCGGTCTCCGGTCCAAAGTGATGAGCCTCAATTCTCCTCGGTATTTATGTCATGTTCTCCAGACGATTTGATAGGTTTACATAGAATAGACCAATGGGTATCACACGAAAACAACCAATAGGGTTAAGAGTTAACATTTTATAGACTTCCGGGCTGGCGCTAGTAATCTGGGCTACTGGAGTAATCTGCTAGTAATTTGGGCTATTAGAGAAAATCGAAAAACTTTGATTCCATCTTTACACTGCTTCTGAATCTGATTGTTACAGTGCAAAGAACTCCTTACAACAAAGGCTGAGTCGTTCATATTACAAATTTTGACTGTTGAAATTAATTGCACAAGCAAATCTTTTCACTATCTATATTAGCACGGCCGGTTGATTGCCGACTTTTGAATTAATGCACTCTAATATAGTTTCCAATAGCAAACGTGCACGATCCATCTCTGCTAGCTGAAAGAAAAGCGTCGTCGACGGCTGGATTTGAACCCTGGACCTGATTTTATTATGCCGGACGCTCTACCGACTTAACCACCAGCTCACACTCCGAAGGCCAAGTCGCTAAGATATACTCTAACGGGTGTAATCAGGTCAACTTAAGCAAGCTGCCTCGTACAACCTTTGACAAGGTACTCCCAGAAATAGCCGAAGCGCTTTCAATAACGAGTACGAAATCCCAGACCACCCACTATGCAAAAACGCATCTCCTTTCACCAACCGTCTTAGAACCCAACACCACCCAGCCAAATAAGCCTGCGCGTGCAGATTGCGATGGATGTCTTAACCTAGCCACGCGCGTAATGCGTTTAGAGGGAAGCCTTGAATTTTACGCGGAGATACTAGCAGTGCTCATAAAGCACAATAAGACAACACCATGGATGCGGCGCATGCAGAGGACAGGTCAGTGGTTGATAAACCAGGAAACCACGAGTCCAGCAGGGCCAAACGCAGACGCATACGCCAGCAGAAGGCTGCTGAAGAGCAACCTGCTAAAGACCAACCAAAGCCCTCAGTTTTATCGCTAGACAGCACCTGGAGCATGCCATTCGAAACAAAAAGCAAGGCAACCACTCCAAGAGGATGCGGTGCATGCAGAGGACAGGTTAGTGGTTGATAAACCAGGAAACCACGAGTCCAGCAGGGCCAAACGCAGGTGTATACGCCAGCAGAAGGCGGATGCAGAACGGCCTGCAAAAGACCAACCAAAGCCCTCAGTTTTATCGCGAGACAGAACTTGGAGCACGCCATGTGAACAACAAGGAAGACAACCACTCCAAGAGGAGACTTCTGAAGAAAATGAAGTTGAATTGGACCAAAGGGCAAACGGTAACTTAGAAGAAAAAATGCTACCAGCAAAAGGTCCATAGAATCTTTCACAGATCTAGACTTCGAAACCCCTGCTGCTACTCTGCTTCAGTGCGATGTGACCACGGCACATGCTCGAGCAAACCGTAAGCAACATATAGTGATACAGGGTGCACCAGAATCAATGGCTACAGTTGCTGGGGATAAGGGGGAGCACGATCGAGGTCTCGTTCGGCAGTACGCTAAATCACTGCTAAGGGGCACTGAATCTGTAAAAATTCTCAAAACATTTAGAATAGGCAAGGATCAGCCGCCGAATGGTTCAACTCTCGGCCACGACCATCAAAGGTCATTTGGGACACCGAAGCGCAGGCACAGCTTATGCTGGAAAGAAAGTCGTCTCTGCGGACCATGCATGCTGGAGTTTTCTTTCAGCCGGATTATGAACCGAAGGAACGCAGGAAAAAGCGACTTTTGAAAAATGATCTAAACGACCGAAAGAACAAAGGCGAAACCGGCCTACAAATAAAAGGAGGAGAAATAGTCCACATTGAACGAAATTTTCTTTGGCCGGAAGTAGTCAGGCGGAAAACTTAACCAAGGTCAACCGGCCGGCTCTGGAAGATACCACAAGCAATAGTGGCCGCTGCCTCGAAATCTATTACACCAATTGTCCGAGTCTCTTCAATAAACTTGACGAACTCAAAACAATAGTATCTGAGCAGAAACCGCATATAATTGCATTAGCAGAGACTTGGCTGACCGTAGCAATAGGGATCAGCGAATTCAGCATTGAAGGCTATCAACTGTTCCGCTGCGACAGATCTCAACGTAGGGGCGGAGGAGTGGCACTTTATATAGCCAAGGAAATTTCCTGTTGTCAGAGGGAAATCGCAGACATAACCCTATGACGATATGAAATAATTTCATGCAAAATTAAGATAAGGCAACATCCGGCACTCAATATATGCGTTGTTTATCAGCCTCCCGGCTCCAGCGAAAGTGACGACGTAGAACTGCTAAGTTCACTGACGGTTATCTGTAAACAGGAAAATCTATTACTCCTGGGTGATTTCAACGCTCCTGGCATCGATTGGATGAGGCCTGGAGTAAAGGCCACAGCAGCACCTTTCAATTATCAACTACTTCAGTTTTCTTTGGACGAATATCTCATTCAACACATAGACTTCACAATCCGACTGCGAGAAGGCCAAAGATCAAACTGTATAGATCTCGTTTTTAGTAAAGAAGAGGGAATCAAAAGGGAAGTGAACTCACAACCGCCACTAGGGTTAAGCGACCACGTTGCTTTTACCTGCGTGTGTTACCTATTGTCTCCAAAATTGCAAATAAAGAGGCGCAGAAATATTTGGAAAGCCGATTTTGAAGAAATGAGACGTACCGCTTCCGCAGAAAACTGGTTACCCAGTACGAACGATACAAATGAATTATGGCAGCATATCCAGGGGACTGTAGAGCGCTTAATTGAAGTCCATTGCCCAATGAACGTAATAAGACCATGTGCCAGACCTCCATATGTAAACCAGCCGATAAAAAGGGCCATGAAGAAGAAACAAAGGTTGTGGAAAAAGTACGAGCATCTTCAAGATTAACATCACTTGCCGAATATAAAGCGCAACGAAATATATGCCGTAAAGAAATATGAAATTCTAGAACTGCCTTTGAGCGTAAACTTACAACGCAAGCCAAAATATGTCCAAAGACGTTTTATGGATACATCCACAGTCAAAGGAAGCACCGGGACGACATTGCAACGCCAAGGGATAACCTCGGGAACGTAGTAACGGAAGGACCACGGAAAGTAGAGTTACTGTCAGAGTTTTTCAGATCGGCGTTTACGATGGAATCCCTGACGATAATTCGGGAGTAGAACTGGGCGAAGGTACAGCGGTTATTGAAACTGTTACCTTTTTTGTCGCAGACGTAAGACATGTCCTCAGTCACATCAAATCAGACAAGTCTCCTGGACCGGATGGGATCCCCGGACTGATACTTAAAGAACTGTCGACCGAGCTATCGGTGCCTCTTTCAATTCTGTTCAAGCTTTCCATGCGAACAGGGGACTTTCCCTTGCAGTGGAAGACGGCCAACATCGTACCGTTATATAAGGGAGGTAGCAAGATGTCTACAAACAGCTTTCGGCCCATAAGCTTGACTTGCCTTTCCTGCAAAATGATGGAGGTCCTTGTGAAGCAGGCCATACTAAGATTTTGCGATGAAAGTGATATCATACAAAATTTTCAACATGGCTTTCGGTGAGGGCGCTCCTGCCTTTCAAATTTACTGACTTCAATTGAGGCCTGGACAAGTGCTTAAGAAGAGGGCTTCGAAGTGGATGTAGTGTACATCGATTTCCGCAAAGCCTTTGACAGCGTGCCCCATCAGCGCCTTTTACACAAACTGAGCGTTCTTGGCATCAAGGGAAAAATTTTGGACTGGATCAGGTCATTTTTAGGTCGGTCGAAAACAACGCGTTTGCATCGGGGAGGATAAATCGGAATGGGTTGACGTTGTTAGTGGGGTTCCTCAAGGCTCCGTTCTCGGTCCTCTACTCTTCATTCTCTATGTAAATGACAGCCTTCAAGAACTGGACTGCGGTAAAATCATGTTCGCCGATGACGTTAAACTCTGGCAGGTCATTAAGCGCCCAAGCGACCGAGATGCTCTGCAAAATAATCTTTACAAACTGCAGACGTGGTCTGAGAGATGGCTGCTGGATTTCAATGTGCAAAAGTGTGCCGTCCTCCACCTGCATCCAACAAACTACCCTACCCCCCAGAGCAGCAGGACATATCACCTAAAAAACATCCAAATTCCCGTAGCATCTACGCAAAAAGACCTAGGCATTTGGAAACAGAGTAATCTGAAGCCCTCATTACAGTCTGTCAAAGCCACAAATAAAGCCACGGGAGTGCTGCACGCTATCAAAAGGGCGTTTCTAGCCTTCGATGAAGATCTCTTTGGCAGAGTGTACGGCACATTTGTTCGACCACACCTAGAGTATGGCATACAGGCGTGGCGGCCATGGCTAGCAAAGGACACAGCATGTCTGGAGAAAGTGCAGCGTCGGGCAACAAAGCTAGTAAGAGGTCTAAAAAACCACACTTACATAGATAGACTGGCATGCCTAAATTTATTCCCTCTGCATTACAGGCAACAAAGAGGGGATCTTATCCTAGTTTACAAGATAATAAACGGTCTTGAGAAAGGATTACGCTTTGAAGACATGTTTCAGTGGCACCTCTCGCCTCATCTCCGTGGGCACACAATGAAGCTGCGCACGAAAATGTCCAAGCTAAACTTCCGCTCTGAATTCTTCACACAACGTGTCATACAACAGTGGAACAACCTTCCACAGTCAGTCGTGGAGGCAACTTCCCTTCAAATGTACAAACAACGCTTGGATAATTACATGCGTCCCCTCTCCTCTCTCGATCTCTGAACTCTAAAAACCAGACATATATTGTAAAAAACAATGCTACTCTCCTCCCACCCAAATCTGACCTCTAAAAAAAACAGACATATATTGTAAAAAACAATGCTACTCACTATTTGCCAATACAATGTTAGTAGTGGTAAATTTACACGTGCTAAATAGGGTTTTCAAAGGCATTGCCTATTATCCTCACCAAATAAACTGAAATAAACTGAAACTGACGTTTGTGTTGGAGGAGTAAAGACGGGCACACTTAACAGAGCCATAGACTTGCCTCCCGCCTACCAGGTGATACGCAAAAGGCTCGAGTCAGTTCGGGCAGGGCCAATGGGACAGTCAAGCAAAAACCAAGCATGGCGGACAACGGGCAAGAGAGGAAAAGAAGAGAGGAGCCGGCCGGAGGCAACGTAACCGGCGTGGAACACCAACTCACCACCACGCCCACGAGGCCGAAATTTACTCACGCGGCCGTCAACGACTGATCAGTCCGTTGGCTGACGAGGGACAGACCACCATTCACGCTGATTTGCCAACAAATATGACGGCAGCAAAATGTACTTATGTCACGCGAGGGGAGAGATTAAACCTGATCAGCAGAAAACAGGGAGGTCAAAGTTCATACTCCGAGCAGGGGTATAATACCAGGCAGGCGTCAAGGCTGAAAAAGTCAAGACCAGCAGAACCACAGAACTCTGATGATGGAAACGAGAGGGGTTTCCGAAACGTCAGTCCAAATACATTCCGGTCCATGAACTCGTCCCTTCTTCTTCGTCTTCCTCGGGGGATGATGAGCTCGATAAGATATCTGGACCTCGAATCTTCCTTCATATTGCTTTTATGCTATGGGCGTGAAGCCCTCCGCTCAGCACGCAGGTGGGAGACTTTTTGCGAAGCGGGAGTCATCCACATATGCTCAGCTGAAATTTCTGCACCGGTGTCTTGACGAATGTGTCTTGCCTAAATGCCTCAGGTATAGACTGCCTGTTAACACTGAGCTATGCCAAAGGACGATGGCAGGCTTCAAGAAGCGAATGATCAGAGTCTTGATACAAGATTGTCACGCACGTATTAACAAATACCACCGTGCAATAGAACAACACTTGGTAGCTTGCCAGTCAGCCTTAACAGCGAATGAGTTGTCAACCCTCAAAAAGGCCATTCTTGAAAGTGCTCAACGTCATCGGAAGTTACGCGACGCCAACCTACTGGAGAAGTTCAGGCAAATAAGTCCACCAAAACAACCCACCTCTGACGGGAACCTGGTTCATAACCTGTCCTCACATCGTCTCACCGAGCCACAGCTAGCAGTTCTCACCTATGACGCCAAGTTCAATACAAGTGATGCTCGAACAGAAGACTTCATTGCATCATTCGAATCGGCGCTTCAGAAATGCGAGGCAGATGAGGAGTGCAAAAATGCCATGCGGCAACAAGTTTCGTCTTTACTCCTCCAACACAAACGTCAGGTGACGATTTCGGCATCAGAAGCCCGAGAACTTCTGAGAATACGAAAGATGAAGGATATCGTCACCCTGCCTGCTGACAAGGGGCGCTCAACGGTCGTCATGGATAAGGTCGAGTACTGCAAGAAGCTGGAAAATCTATTGATGGACAAGGAATCTTATGTGCCATCGAGTGCCAGCGAGTTCAAAAAGCTCGAATATACAATTAACAAGACGATAGACAAGTTGAGGAAGACAGGAGCCCTGACGAGGAAGGAAGCGCTGGCTGCAAAAGTCACTGATGCTGCGATGGCACGTATCTATGGTCTACCAAAGGTGCACAAGCCCGGAGTGCCATTACGACCCATCGTATCTTTACGCGGCACCCCAACTTTTGGGTTGTCAAAGTGGCTCTATCAGCGATTGTGTTTCCTTACTAAAGATTCAAAGTGGACAGTAAAATCTGCTGAAGATTTTTTGTCCCGCATCCAACACCTGGAAGTGGAGGCAGATGAGGTAATGGTGTCATTTGACGTGATCTCATTGTTCACCTCTATTCCGCCCGATCTGGCTATCGACACTATTGACGGTCTTCTCCGAGAAAAATACGATGAAACCGACCAACAGCTCAAACGTGTGCACATCATCGAGCTCCTGCGATTGTGTCTTAAAACTTTCTTCAATTTCAACGGCCAAGTTTACGAACAAAAGAAGGGGACACCAATGGGCTCACCTCTATCCGGACTGATTGCAGAAGCAGTCTTGCAGAGGCTCGAGCGACTAGTCTTCAGCTCTTCCCCCCGAAATTCTGGGCCAGATACGTTGACGACACTTTCGTCATCATCAAACGGAGCGAAGTGCAGTCCTTCAAGACACTTTTGAACTCCATCTTTCCCGACATCCAGTTTACTATGGAAGAAGAGGTCAACAATCAGTTGCCCTTCCTCGACATACAAGTGACTAAGCTGGCAGACGGGAAAATAAGGACAACGGTCTACCGGAAGGCAACTAACACCATGCGTATCCTCCACTTCAGAAGCAACCACCCCGTTGCTCACAAACGCAGTTGTGTCAGAACCCTCTTCCAACGCGTTCAAACACACTGCAGCGACGACAGTGGGAAGAAGGAGGAGACTAAGTACCTGCATGCCCTATTTGAAGCCAACGGTTATCCGAAGTCCTTTATACGCAAGTGTCTTAGGAAGCCCAACCATGAGCGATCGAAAGGAGAAGACCCGAAGTTCTGGCTCGCAATCCCTTATGTGAAGAACGTATCAGAGGCGACAGCAAGAATCCTGAAACCTTTCGGGATCGGTGTGGCTCATAAGCCTGGAGCAACAATCAGACAGCGCTTAATGAGGCCCAAAGAACCACTACCAATGACAGAGCAATCAGCGGTAGTTTACAGCATACCATGCCAAAGCTGTGATGCGAGGTATGTTGGTGAAACGGGCAAACGCCTTGGCACAAGATTGCATGAACACCAGCTTGCAATCAACCGCAAGGACAAGCTGTCTATGGTCTATGGCCACATACAACAGAAGAACCATATTTTCGCCTTTGAGAAAACTAGGGTAATCGGCCGAGCCAACGATAAGATGGCCAGACTGCTGCTCGAAAGTTGGTCCTCAACGGGCACACTTAACAGAGCCATAGACTTGCCTCCCGCCTATCAGGTGATACGCAAAAGGCTCGAGTCAGTTCGGGTAGGGGCAATGGGACAGTCAAGCAAAACCAAGCATGGCGGACAACGGACACTAGAGGAAAAGAAGAGAGGAGCCGGCCGGAGGCCACGTAACCGGCGTGGAACACCAACTCACCACCACGCCCACGAGGCCGAAATTAACTCACGCGGCCGTCAACGATTGATCAGTCCGTTGGCTGACGAGGGACAGACCACCATTCACGCTGATTTGCCAACAAATATGACGGCAGCAAAATGTACTTATGTCACGCGAGGGGAGAGATTAAACCTGATCAGCAGAAAACAGGGAGGTCAAAGTTCATACTCCGAGCAGGGGTATAATACCAGGCAGGCGTCAAGGCTGAAAAAGTCAAGACCAGCAGAACCACAGAACTCTGATGATGGAAACGAGAGGGTTTCCGAAACGTCAGTCCAAATACATTCCGGTCCATGAACTCGTCCCTTCTTCTTCGTCTTCCTCGGGGGATGATGAGCTCGATAAGATATCTGGACCTCGAATCTTCCTTCATATTGCTTTATGCTATGGGCGTGAAGCCCTCCGCTCAGCACGCAGGTGGGAGACTTTTGCGAAGCGGGAGTCATCCACATATGCTCAGCTGAAATTTCTGCACCGGTGTCTTGACGAATGTGTCTTGCCTAAATGCCTCAGGTATAGACTGCCTGTTAACACTGAGCTATGCCAAAGGACGATGGCAGGCTTCAAGAAGCGAATGATCAGAGTCTTGATACAAGATTGTCACGCACGTATTAACAAATACCACCGTGCAATAGAACAACACTTGGTAGCTTGCCAGTCAGCCTTAACAGCGAATGAGTTGTCAACCCTCAAAAAGGCCATTCTTGAAAGTGCTCAACGTCATCGGAAGTTACGCGACGCCAACCTACTGGAGAAGTTCAGGCAAATAAGTCCACCAAAACAACCCACCTCTGACGGGAACCTGGTTCATAACCTGTCCTCACATCGTCTCACCGAGCCACAGCTAGCAGTTCTCACCTATGACGCCAAGTTCAATACAAGTGATGCTCGAACAGAAGACTTCATTGCATCATTCGAATCGGCGCTTCAGAAATGCGAGGCAGATGAGGAGTGCAAAAATGCCATGCGGCAACAAGTTTCGTCTTTACTCCTCCAACACAAACGTCAGGTGACGATTTCGGCATCAGAAGCCCGAGAACTTCTGAGAATACGAAAGATGAAGGATATCGTCACCCTGCCTGCTGACAAGGGGCGCTCAACGGTCGTCATGGATAAGGTCGAGTACTGCAAGAAGCTGGAAAATCTATTGATGGACAAGGAATCTTATGTGCCATCGAGTGCCAGCGAGTTCAAAAAGCTCGAATATACAATTAACAAGACGATAGACAAGTTGAGGAAGACAGGAGCCCTGACGAGGAAGGAAGCGCTGGCTGCAAAAGTCACTGATGCTGCGATGGCACGTATCTATGGTCTACCAAAGGTGCACAAGCCCGGAGTGCCATTACGACCCATCGTATCTTTACGCGGCACCCCAACTTTTGGGTTGTCAAAGTGGCTCTATCAGCGATTGTGTTTCCTTACTAAAGATTCAAAGTGGACAGTAAAATCTGCTGAAGATTTTTTGTCCCGCATCCAACACCTGGAAGTGGAGGCAGATGAGGTAATGGTGTCATTTGACGTGATCTCATTGTTCACCTCTATTCCGCCCGATCTGGCTATCGACACTATTGACGGTCTTCTCCGAGAAAAATACGATGAAACCGACCAACAGCTCAAACGTGTGCACATCATCGAGCTCCTGCGATTGTGTCTTAAAACTTTCTTCAATTTCAACGGCCAAGTTTACGAACAAAAGAAGGGGACACCAATGGGCTCACCTCTATCCGGACTGATTGCAGAAGCAGTCTTGCAGAGGCTCGAGCGACTAGTCTTCAGCTCTTCCCCCCCGAAATTCTGGGCCAGATACGTTGACGACACTTTCGTCATCATCAAACGGAGTGAAGTGCAGTCCTTCAAGACACTTTTGAACTCCATCTTTCCCGACATCCAGTTTACTATGGAAGAAGAGGTCAACAATCAGTTGCCCTTCCTCGACATACAAGTGACTAAGCTGGCAGACGGGAAAATAAGGACAACGGTCTACCGGAAGGCAACTAACACCATGCGTATCCTCCACTTCAGAAGCAACCACCCCGTTGCTCACAAACGCAGTTGTGTCAGAACCCTCTTCCAACGCGTTCAAACACACTGCAGCGACGACAGTGGGAAGAAGGAGGAGACTAAGTACCTGCATGCCCTATTTGAAGCCAACGGTTATCCGAAGTCCTTTATACGCAAGTGTCTTAGGAAGCCCAACCATGAGCGATCGAAAGGAGAAGACCCGAAGTTCTGGCTCGCAATCCCTTATGTGAAGAACGTATCAGAGGCGACAGCAAGAATCCTGAAACCTTTCGGGATCGGTGTGGCTCATAAGCCTGGAGCAACAATCAGACAGCGCTTAATGAGGCCCAAAGAACCACTACCAATGACAGAGCAATCAGCGGTAGTTTACAGCATACCATGCCAAAGCTGTGATGCGAGGTATGTTGGTGAAACGGGCAAACGCCTTGGCACAAGATTGCATGAACACCAGCTTGCAATCAACCGCAAGGACAAGCTGTCTATGGTCTATGGCCACATACAACAGAAGAACCATATTTTCGCCTTTGAGAAAACTAGGGTAATCGGCCGAGCCAACGATAAGATGGCCAGACTGCTGCTCGAAAGTTGGTCCTCAACGGGCACACTTAACAGAGCCATAGACTTGCCTCCCGCCTATCAGGTGATACGCAAAAGGCTCGAGTCAGTTCGGGTAGGGGCAATGGGACAGTCAAGCAAAAACCAAGCATGGCGGACAACGGACACTAGAGGAAAAGAAGAGAGGAGCCGGCCGGAGGCCACGTAACCGGCGTGGAACACCAACTCACCACCACGCCCACGAGGCCGAAATTAACTCACGCGGCCGTCAACGATTGATCAGTCCGTTGGCTGACGAGGGACAGACCACCATTCACGCTGATTTGCCAACAAATATGACGGCAGCAAAATGTACTTATGTCACGCGAGGGGAGAGATTAAACCTGATCAGCAGAAAACAGGGAGGTCAAAGTTCATACTCCGAGCAGGGGTATAATACCAGGCAGGCGTCAAGGCTGAAAAAGTCAAGACCAGCAGAACCACAGAACTCTGATGATGGAAACGAGGGGGTTTCCGAAACGTCAGTCCAAATACATTCCGGTCCATGAACTCGTCCCTTCTTCTTCGTCTTCTTCGGGGGATGATGAGCTCGATACATACATATATATATATATATATATATATATATATATATAACAAAAGGTAAGGGAATGGTGTTAACTCTTATGATCTCAAACTCACCAACTATACAATTTAATAACTAAATTGTTTTATAAGGGAAGGGAATGGTATGAATTCTTATGAAATCAAAATTACCAACGTTACAATTTAATAACTAAATTGTTTGAGACTCTCGTGAAGTGATTTCGTTAGACTTTATGGCTCTACATAGTTTAAACTCGTCAGCGAACATGACGGCGCTGCATCTTTAGTCATGAATGCGGTCGTTGATGTAGATTACGAAGATAAACGGCCCTAAGGCTGAGCCCTGAGAAACACCCCCTTGAACGGGAAAGAGGTTGACTATGAGGCATCGATCCGCATGGTTCGAGTTAATTAAGGGAAAGATTCGTGTATGTCTTTGAACTCCATATTGGTTACAAGGTAGCTAAGAAAATCTACGGTACATAAAGAAAATTCAAAATAGAGGGCTTAAATAACTGCATGCGGAAAACAAGCAGCCATCGGCTCATAGAAAAGAGTATACATACACTGCTACTCACATAATAAGAGACGTATAAGTAAATGCAATCGTTGGTTAGCAAGCAGTCGGTGAGTTGCAAGGGTGATTTCAATAAACATATGCGATGAATTAGATATACAAATCTGCGAAAAAATGGTACTGAAATATAGCAAGTAGTATCATAATAAGAAATCCTTTTCAACTGGGCCAAGATTATGTGATAAAACTGCGGTTCATGTAAACAGATTTGCGCTTATTCCACTTTCACATAAGACATGTATTATGCGTCTGCGTGGGACGCTGTCAAAAGCCTTCTTGTAATCAGTGTAGATACCATCAACCTTTAGTGTGCGAGTCCACTGCTTAACTGAGAGCAATATGTTGAGCTATTTCAACCTATGCTGGTACGGTAAAAGTCCAAGACCGTCGAACACCTTCGTTGCCTTACAGTGCACCTGTTCGAGGAGGTCGATATCTTTCTTCATCCATGGAGTTCAGGCTGGCATTCCGTAATATAAATGAGTCTCAAGAACACTCCGAAAATTTTGTCAATGAGATCAGGAGGCAATATTTTAAACGCACGTCTGATTCAGTGCAGCCTACACGTTGCCTTCTGGACCGCCTTCATATAGTGTTCTGATGACATCAAGTTCACGGTTGTCCTCGTGCCCATATTTTTGTGCGTTTTACATCTTTTAATACACTGCCATTGGTAAAATACTGGTGTTTAAGAGATACGTTTCAACCATCGCTAATGTATACAACCACACATGTGCATACATAAAACTTAGGAAGCCATCTGGTTGACCAGACTCTCGATTTATCGATATTTGATTGCAACCTTTTCAAGTCGTTAGAGTTGCTGATTTCATCTCATATTTTATGTTAGACGTGAACATGCCGCTTCATAATTCAGATACTTGAGGAAGTCATTAACATAAATTAGGAAGATTAGCGGGACTAAAACGGAACCCTATGAGGCCCTACTGTCAACCTTCACCCAATTCGAGGTAGAATCGCCAATTTCAATTCTCTAGAGGACGAAAAATGTTTGATCAATTTGAAATTTTGCTTCAAATTGCTATATCTAAAATCTTTTTTCAAGAGAAACTGGTGAAGTACGCTGTCAAAGGTGTCTTGGAAGTCAACGAATACAACATAGATATGATTGCTTTTTTTCTGCGACCCTCATGCATTTCTCATAAGAATAAATAATCCTTGTGAGGTAATAGCGTCCCAAATGAAAGCCATGTCGGGTACTGTACAATAGATCATTTTCTTCCAGGACCTGCCATAGATGTCATGTATAATGGCATTCCATAATGGTGCAAGAGATATATATTTGGCTGACTGAGCAGTTATTCTCAGCGTCCATTTGCGATGCAACCTTGTAAACCGGGGCGATGAGGGCATATCTTCATTATTCCGGGAGTTCGCCTTCTTCGGATGACTTCTAAAATATAATAGATGATGGAGCCAACAGCTCGTTGGCAAGATCGCTAAGTACGAGTGAAGAAACTCGGTCCGGACTAGAATATGTGGTGGGTTTTAGCCGGAGCAAGTCCACTTAATCTAAGCTGACGAAAACCACAGTCCCTCTGTTGAGTACCGAGAGGTGGAGTGTAACTGGGTAGAAGAGATGAGGAAACATAATTATGCGGAGAGTCGATGACCAGAAGGTCTGCCATACTAGGTCTGTTGTTCTTGGAACACCATAATCCACGAAAAGATTTCTACATAGGGCGATCTGTGACGGATGATTTATACGTCTGCCTCATGCACAGGCTTTAAGAGTGTGCGCACATCTTCATAACATTGACTTTTCACCGAATCCGAGTATGCTATTAAAGACGCGTAAAAAATTATGATTAAAGCTTGTTAACCGGGGAAAGTGGAAGTTTCATGACCACGAGTCAATCACAGCTTCCCTACGAGAGACGAGACAGTTATTTTATCTTACAATTGGGTTGTTAATTGGAAAGCCATCTTAAAGACTTATCGGCCTGTTTCAAACATAAACCCCAGAGTGTTCAGTTCGTACCTACTCCATTCATTGTCCTTGCTCGCAGACAGTCTCACAGAGCTAAAGGATGACTTATGTGGCCTTCTAAAGAGGACAGGGGAATTGGAAGGCTCCACCCGAGTAATTGCGGTGGTTTAGCATAGATTTTTAGGATGGGTAAATAGTCCGGTGGAGAATCATACTACTGGTTCTAATATAAACCTAACCCGTTACCCTAATCCTTACCATACACCCCATCTAAACCATAAGAAAACATTTAACACTAACCCTTAACTTAACCGTTATCTTAATATTAATGTTAACCTTAAACAGAACCCTGATTCATCTTAAATGTGCCACAAAGCATCGTGTATTGGTGGCGCATCATGTGGACACATCATGCTATGGCGGCCATAAAAGTATCCCTTACCACAAAAGGAGGCCACTTTCTAGTGATCCAATTCCCTGTCAGCCAGAGCTGCCTTCTCCTCTGGTCAGGTGTTCATTGGGGTGTCCTAAAGCAAACGAACCTTTCAGAGGGGCAAAATGATGCGGCTACAGTTAGGACGTTGAGGATCTAAATTCAGGTGTGTTTCATCGTGATTTTCAGAACTTTTGAAAGCATTCACCAGTTGATAAGCACTGCTCCATCAAAAGTCTTTGGAAGCCTTCCCAAGCTGCCAACAAGATTGCTCTATGTGTGAGAGATTTTGTTTAAGGATGCCGGGGGAGGACAGGCAGAAGTAGATGAAAGTCATGGGGGCACCAATTAAGCGACCTTTAAACCCTGAATGACAACACCATTGTAACGTGAAGCTTCGTCATGAAAATGCGTACACACAACATATCCACACATAAGTGGAGTTATATTGAACGTTGAGGTTAATTAAGTGTTTATATGAAGCATCTGCTTAACACTCGAGCCATCGTAAGGGATAATTAAAAACGTGACGGCTACGCTAATCCTGTAACATCCTATGTCGCAAGCATATAAACCTTGTTAATAGAATGCTACAATGGAGCGAACACTAAGCCAAATATGACACATACCCGTGATATCCTCAAATATTCCATGAGACTATCTGCAAATTGGTTGTGGAAGTTTGTGAGAATGGGAGACTCATACCAGTGAAACCAAATTAGAGGAGTCTAAGGTTTGGAACAATATGTAAATCAAAATTCTACAATTTTGAACACTGTTGATATGTCAATGACACGCTTGCATTATTTGGATGCCCTCATCAGGGGCCACACTGGGGCTGAGCTGGACCACAACAGAGGCCAGACTGTATTTCGAGACAAGTGAACCTAGTTACGCGGAGTTCACACACTGCGTAGCAAGGGTCACACTTGGGGGGCGCGATGGCACGTCTAGGCTCAGGATTCACGCTAAGCCAGCCCCCTGCGTTCAGTACCTGCATCAGATGGCTGACCAGCTCGGAAATCATACTGGTGCGTTGGTAACGGAAAAAAAGAGGGATTTTACTTTGGGTACTCCATCTGCACGTCAAATCATCACATTTCTACATTTCTAAATTTCTACATTTCTATAAAAAAGCTCACCTGATTTTAAATTAGCAGAAATTGCTAAAATAAGCTGCTTGGAAGGCTGACATCTGACGAGGTAAATCAGTTCTCTCTGGACAAAGTGTCAGGCTTAGCGGATCCTTCGAAATAAGGCCTCTATCGCGATTGCACTTAACTGGGATCTCAGCCATCCCTTCGTTCTGCAAAACCACGTCAGTTGGCGGTGATCAAGTCTGGTGTGACACGCGTAAAGGGATTGTTAAGCTTTGTCAGCCACTGAGTCCAAACCGGCTACTGGTCGACCTGCCTGTTTTGTCGGCAGTGCCAGGTAAGTTAGGGAAAAAGGAGAGAATACGGGGATTTTTTTGAATTCTGATCTGAATATAAACTGTTTTACATGCAGTTCACTGTCGGACACCCAGCACACTGTGGGGCATACGGTGTTCATCGTCAAGTGCGACGGCCGGACTGTCGTGCTGGCTTCAGGCGGGAATTTATTGTAGACTTCACTCACTCTGCATTTGCAGTTTTCTAATGGAGGAAGAAAACACAGTTCGTTGCTATTACAAGACCTAATACTCTACAGAAGTTATGATGGAAAACTTAAAGCAATCCTGTACAAGAAGGCAACCAACATCTGTATTGTAATTGCCCATCTTTAACGAATGCATGGACGTAAGCAATCTCCAACGACAGTTCGGCCGTCGTAGTCCGACGATGTCCACCGTGTGTCCCTAGGCATGGTGGTGCGGGGACGGTGACTTGCGCTGGCTAATAGTGAGAGTAGACTTGTTATGCACTTACTTCACTCTATGTTACACTTCCCCACCTGGATCGGGTGTTAGGACAGAGTCAAGAAGACCGGCGATCAGAGAAGGCACAGGTCCATGCAGTGTGTTCCACCACAAAACAGAACCCTACAACACAGGAGGGGCGCTTTGGATCCCAGCTGAGGAGGAGTGCCATAAAGGCCACATTAAAAAGGAGACATTTTAGCGTGATTCTCAATCACCCAGTCATCCACTCCGCAAAAACACTACACACACACTGGGCTGACCATGCGGTCCGAGTTATCCTGTCAGTTGGAAACCTTCCCAGCCGCGGCTTATAACACTCCGTGATGGTTTCAAATGTGTCAGATTGTTTATAGTGAGGAAAATGCGCTGTGCCGTCGACCTCACTCTCTGCCCCACCCCCAGAATCAGACACCGTCCTAGCCGGTCAGTTCTCTGATGCGGAACTGAAAGGGCCGGCGAACCAGTCTTAGCACGCCACAGCATAATAAGAACACTCCACCGTTGAGCTGAAATGCACTAGAGGGAGCCAATTTTAGGTTTAGTGGAGAAATAATGGCGAAAGAAATAGACCCAAAATAAGACCAAAATAAGAGTCAAAATGGTAAAGAAGCAGAAGCTGTAAACGTCAGAAGATCCACTGGTGAATTGTTCGACGACATCTACCATTTGATAAGCAGCTGCGGAAAGCTTATTATTCGCATTAGTGAAAAAAAGAACTTCATGTGAATCTAAAAGCCAAACTGTGCTTCACCACTTTTTAACCATCTGCTTGGTGACGAAATGTGATTTCAACTACGTGGTTACTTTCGAAAGATCGAGCTTCACAAGTACTGCAGGGCACTGCATTTAAAATGTGGTTCAATCAAGACATTTATCGATCCACCTAACGATAGGAAGCATAAAAGTTACTTTCCGTGGGGCATTTTAAATTGCATTTTCGGTACAGGTTGTGATTAATTTTTAATAATGAACGCAACTAGAAATCCTGAATGCCACATAACTGCACTTTTGAACCCAGGAAGTGCCGTCCTCTACTTTTATCCATACTTACCTTGGTATTGTGTATGCGCCATCAAGTATACGCACGTGCCTATGTATTGAAATACACCCATCCCATATGCATATATATTTTGAACATAGCAAACTCTAGTGAACTAATGACATAGACCAGTTCTGGCTTATTGACCGTCATTCATCATCTTATTTGCCTTAACGTTGTCGGTAATATCGTCCTACCTATAATAGTATTATTCACTGTGTAAATGCCTGTATTGTACTAGATATAGTCGAAGTCAGAACAGGTTGAGTATATCCCGTAAATTGATCGGTGATAACCACCCTAGGAGCGTGCATATATATATATATATATACTTGTATATATATATATATATAATCACTCTGTCGAAATTTGCTAAAGTGGCCCATGTAATGAAATAAGGAAAAATATAGATGAGTTAAAGGCAGAATAACTCGAGCAGTAGGTTGACTTTGAGATCGATTTTCAATATTTAACGCTTTGACAATATAGAACTGACCAAGTTTTCCAAAACATCAAAAAACGACAATTCTCGTTCGGCGAGCTATCTCTCCATCCCAAGTTTTTTTCTCCGGAACGAGCACCTTTGTAAACCTGATAATCATCACCCCCGTGGCATCCGTGCATGCTTGAAACTTATTTGCTTTCGTTAGGGAGACGTCTTAGGTTAGATATCAATCTCAAAGGTCAAATGTTAACCATGTGGGTTTCCTTTGGAACACAGTTGCTCAGGCAACGTTTGACTATCCCTCCAGAAGCTAAGACATCAGAGAGTATACTCACCTTGTTTATTCGCTCGATGTTGGAGTCTGAAAAGGAAAACTTGTTACCTTCAAAGGTCATCTAATGAACATTTACTTGTATCGATACACCGCAAAGTATATTTAAAATGATGGGTGGCTATACGGGAACTGTTCAATATTGAAACGACTGGCAATTTAAAAGGAAATGCGCAGTTTGAAAATTTCCCAAATGTTGTTTTTTTCAGCTGGTGAAGTTATTGCAGGTCCTATAAACAGAATTTGTCCCTCGCGTTGGAGCAGCCTTACGTTTGGGCGTGCTCAGAGGAGACAATGCGGTTAGGTTTTTAATTGCAGGGGGAGGGACGTTAAATTTCAGTCCAACCAGCCACTCTTCTATTAGTGATGTTGACCAATCAGATGGAGATGACCTACGGAAGCGGGTAATCCCAGCAGGCAGGATTGAACCTGCCCTTTTTCACAACTGTATCTGTTGCTCTGCTAGAACCCCAGCCTATGTCATTTGACTAACGTCGAAGAAGACAACAGTCATGTATTATTGCTTACTTATTTTTCGCGTATTTTCCAACAGAACGGCTGCTCGAGGAACAATAGCGCAGTATTCTGAGTAAGGGACAATAGAACGTCAATTAGTTCCCCTTAACTGACTGAAAAATATTTGGGTTGAATAACATGACCAACAAAGCCGAGTGAGACTGGAATGACCATTTCTGGCTTATAAGCAGTCAGCATCCAGTCATACCCAAACCCAGGCGCTGCGGCGCCCGAGGCTTGAACTCGCGACCTTGTTGGGCAGAAGTCCAAACCTCAACCTACTGTGCCACTAGCTATTTCACTGGGCACTCTGCGGCTGTTGGCGGGGCTCTTGAGTGAGCCCGAAGGCAAAACGGGATGAAAGTCCTGTGACCGATTGGTGAGTGCCCAACTACCATTGTTAATATTGCCGATCAAAACTGGCAAGACAACGAGCTAGTGGCGCTGTGGGTATAAAGTTGTACTTCTGCCCAACAGGTCGCGAGCTCGAGCCTCGGGTGCCGCAGCGCCTGGGGTTGGGCATGGCTGGCTGATGACGGATTATAAACCAGAAATGACCATTCAAGTTTCCCTTGCATTTGTCGGTAATGCCATGCATATATATATTCCAGAAATGGCCAGAAATGGCCATTCCAGTCTCCCTTGTCTTTGCCGATAATATCATTCTTCTTATATCACTAATCGCTCTGCAGCAGCTGGTGGGGCTATAGAGTGAGCCCCAAGGCACAACAGGACGAGTGAGTCCTGTAACCGATTGGTGAGCACCAACTACTCTTTTGTATATATATATATATATATATATATATATATATATATATATATATATATATATATATATATATATATATATATATATATATATATATATATATATATATTCCGAATGTTCTAGAATATGAGAGGCCGAGCTACTTGTATAGAAGAAGACGGAAAGGCGTTCTCTGGGACCAGATTTTTATTCATTCGACGTTTCGAACTCTCACGTGAGCCTATCGTCAAGGAATAAAAGACTGTTCATCTCACTACTTATTTAACTCACCTCTGCCGAGGATGACCTTCACCAGTGCCATTGATGTGTTCGCGCAGGGCCTGATATGCAGCTGATAGATCGATATGTCTATTGATCGATTTCGCGGTCGAGTGCCACGATTCCTGCAGCACGCGTGAAATTCGATCATCTGACTGGCCCAATATTCTCACGCTGCCAAAGTCAAAGTCGTGTCCTGGCGAGGAGGCGTGAGCGGCTACCAAGGAGAGTTTATACTTCTGTCTCACACCAAGCTCGTTCTCGTGCATTCTCGTGCAAACCCGTTTGCCGGTTTTGCTAACATAATTTGCTCGATCATAACGGCAGTCTCTCCGGTAAATGACGCTGCATTTTTGGTTGAGGGGGATTGGGTCTTTAGGTTGCATGACTTGCCGGTGGATTGTCGCTTCCGGTCTGTGAGCCACGCCAATCCCAAATTCACTCACTAGTCTATCTAATTCTTCGAATACACCAATTATGTAAGGTATTGTTCGCCAGCACCTCGGTTTTGGCTGCCCTTTCGGATTTATTCGCTTGGCCTCTCGCCTGCATTTCTCAACAAATCTCCCAGGATATCCGTTGACCGTGAAGAGTTTCCGCAAAACTGGACCTTGGCCTTCTTGTCGGCTGGTCCGGTGCAATGGTTTTCCGCTCAACAGAAAAGTGTTCGCACACAGCTGCGTTTGTGCGAGAGGGGGTGGTTGCTACGTAACTCAGAATGTGGGAGGTATTCGTCGCCTTCCTGTAAACCGTCGTTTTGAGTTCTCCATCACCCTTTCTGTATACCAGCACGTCGAGAAACGGCAACTGACAGTCTTTTTCTTCTTCCATCGTGAACTTGATGTCGGGGCAGATCGAGTTAAGATTCTTTGTGAAGTCCCCAATTTTTTCGCCACTGATGATGACAAATATGTCATTAAAATACCGCACCCACAATCGTGGTCGATAGTAGTTGAACGCCAATGCCTCCAGTTTCTGCAATACTGCCTCAGCAATCAGGCCGGACAAGGGCGACCCCATCGGCGTACCTTTGACCTGTTCGTACACGGTTCCATTAAAGTTAAAAAAATGTGTTCAGACAGTGTTTCAGGAGGTTGACAAAGTGCCTTATTTTAAGTTTCGTGTCAGCCTCGTTAAAGTGCTCTTCTAGCAGGGTTTGTATGGTTTCGACTGCAAGATGTTGTGGAATGGAGGTGAAAAGTGACGCCACATCGAAAGATACCATAAATTTTTCGTCCGTAAGTCAAATACCCTGCAACTTTCAAATAAATTGTTCAGCTGAGTGGACGGTTGTTGTGAAACCCTGGGTTAGAAACTTGAGACTTCATTCCAGCTGCGGAATCGGTCATTCGCGAGGCCACAATTACCGAGTTAAGCAGAAATCTGCTACGACAGCAAATATCTTCCTGACAGATATCCCACAAAAAACGCTAGACGCTCGTGAAAGCAGAAATTGAAGCACTTCAGACGCTGAAGGCCAACAAAAAGATTGTCATAATTCCAGCAGACAAAGGACGGTCGACTGTTATTTTGAACAAGGAGGACTACGGCAACAAAGTCGAGGCACTTTTGGGTGATATAACTGTCTATATCCCTCGCGAGGATGACATTATGAAGACGCTAGTAAAAAATATCAGCAAAGACATGGAAAGTCTTCGAAAGTCAAAAGGAATAACGCAGACTGACTTTCAAAAGATGAAACCAAAGAACACAGCGCTCGCGAGATTCTGTGGCCTCCCCAAGGTCCACAATCCAGGAACCACCCTACGGTCGATCGTCTTGTGCTTTCAGTTGTAGTCTAGTATTTAATGAACTGAAACAAAACGCTTTAGATAAAGAAGGCCGGTGAAGTGGTTAGTTTTCACAACCGAATACTACTCTATGACACCTTGTTAAGCAGGTGGAAATATAGGAACTTGACTCTAAAGACAAGAAAAACAGACCTTTTGATCATGAGGCCATTTGAAAAATAATTTTTTTACTTGGACTCAACGGCCCCGCGCTAAAGTAAAATGCGATATATAACGTGCACTATCTGCATAACAACGAAAATGCAAGGATACGTTCTAAAAAGCAGATAGAAGAATATATTCGGTCACATAGACGTGATAGCAGTTAAATGCTAAAATTTCGTGGAATATGAATTTCCACCTACGTGCATCATACAAAATGATCGGAGAGACCAAGTAAAACCAACTTTTAAAAGCGATCTCTTTTAAAAAACGAAAAGCGTGGTACTTAAAAACTCATGGCTTTATATATATATAAAATGGTAGTTGGGCGCTCACCGATCGTTTACAGGACTCACTCGTCCCATTGTGCCTTGGGGCTAACTCTCATGCCCCGCCAGCGGCCGTAAGGCAGCTAAGTATATAGGCAGAATAACATGACTGACAAAGACAAGGGAGACTGGAATGGCCATTTCTGGCTTATAAGCCGTCATCAGCTCACCATACCCAACCCCAGGCGCTGCGGCGCCCGAGGCTCGAACTCACGACCTGTTGGGCGGACATCCAACTCTCTACCCACTGCGCCACGAGCTTGTTGTCTTGCCGGTTTCGATCAGGAATATTAACAAGGGTAGTTGGGCACTCACCGACCGTTTACAGGACTCACTCGTCACATTGTGCCTTGGGCCTAACTCTTAAGCACCGCCAGCAGCCGGAAGGCAGCTAATGGATGGCTGATGACGGCTAATAAGCCAGAAATGGCCCTTCCAGTCTCCCTTGTCTTTGTCGGTCATGCTATTCTGCCTATATACTTAGCTGCCTTACGGCCGCTGGCGGGGCATGAGAGTTAGCCCCAAGGAACAATGGGACGAGTGAGTCCTGTAAACGATCGGTGAGCGCCCAACTACCTTTGTTTTTATTCCCGATCGAAACCGGCAAATCAAAGACCTCATGGTGCATTGGGTAGAGCGTTGGACTTTTGCCCAACAGGTCGCAAGTTCGAGCCTCGGGCGCCGAAGCGCCTGGGGTTGGGTATGGCTGGCTGATGACGGCCAATAAGCCAGAAATGGCCATTGCAGTCTCCCTTGTCTTTGTCGGACATGTTATTCTGCTTTTATATATATATATATCACAACCGACAAAACAACGAGCCCGTGGCTCAGTGGTAGAGCGTTCGACTCAAATACCAAAGGTCGCGGGTTCGAATCCCAGGTGTGCCACACTTGGGATTGGGTATGACTGGCTGATGACGGCTTATAAGCAAGTAATGGCCATTCCGGTCTCCCTTGTCTTTGTCGGTTCCACCTTATCAATATATATATATATATCTGATATAATAACGTACCAACAAATTTTATGGAGAGCCAAATATTCATTTTTAGCTAGCTACATTAACCTCAACCTTTTGCAACAACTGAGGTTCGAACATGCTGCAAAAGCATCTGTTTAGCTATGACTGGTTGATGGTGGTTAGTTAGCCAGAAATGACCATTCTAGTCTTCATTGTCTTTATTCTGTTTATATTACTGGTCGCGATGCAACTGCCGAAAGTTTTATAGACTGAACCCCGCAGCACGATGGATGATAATTTTCCATAATAAGATAATTGAGTACCTTCTACAATTGTAAAAGAAAGCCAAATTTCTCCTTTGATGTTAACGGAACTAAGGATATATGTTTTCGATTAAAAAAGATTAACTCAATAGGGTTTTTATTTTATTTATTATGTAGTATATACCCAGGACACTTCATTCAGGCTGGAATGCCGTCTTTTCAAAAAAGAATTTTTTTTCTGGCCTACACAAATTACCTTCTGGAATAAATATGATAGATTAGCTAAGAAAAAAGTTGCCAATGATTTTCGATGCCATTTAAAATGTAAGTATAACATACAAAAAGGGCACAAAAATCTTCTAATTTGTACTCATTTGGAAGAAATTTACCACCCGTTTACGTTTAACATCTTACGAACGGTTTTCCTTTTGTTCTAAAAAACTGTAACTTTCAGAGTAATGTTGAATGCCACCTGCTGTTACACATGCGTTCGGGATTTTCAAAATACAAATTGTATATTTTCCATGTAAAAAGCCAAGGATTTCTAAACGCTTCCAAGACGAGTTCATTTACGGCTCACTTAACTTCACACTGGATGTGGAACATGCTACGTACTTAACAAACAGCATGGATAAATGAATATATACAATGCTTTATGAAAGAAAGATTTCACCATCTTAACAATTTTATAAATAAAATCTTTCCTAAGAGTGAAAATTAACTTTAATTTGAAAATATATTTGAACAAAAAGTACATTTTTTGTCGAATGGGTACAAGACAAAATAGCTTTGTACATATTTTATTAAGGTGTATTTCAATAGATGAAGGCATCAAAAATCAAGAGAAAAAAATTATGCTGTTTTATTAATTGGTGTTATTCACAGAACGAAGTTTTTGTATGCGCCTCGAAAGAGACTTGTTCAAAACCTGGCGTCCTGATCCGAGTGAAATGTTTAGGGATAATACCGCTCGATAATTAATATCCAATTTCTACTTATTTAATATTTTTGATTATCAGCAACGCATTTAAGAAATTGAGTTAATATCTAATAACCTAGGCTAGCTACTTTATATGTAGTTGTTTGGTCTTTTATTCGCTCTATTTAAAAAAAGAAAAAAATATTCATAACGCTTGGCAGTCCTGTTTTATGCTCTTCTATGCATTGAGATCTGATTTCTTTTATATGTTTTCCTTCGCAGGCTTGGCCGTACACAAATATTATATTTTTTGGCTGACCTATTGCGCAGTTTCCTCCCCTTCTTTGTCAAAATTAACGATTAGTTCGACTTACTTTGACCTGTTACGTCTACTTGTCTTTCAATACCATGGCACCACATCCTTCTTCCATATGCTGTCCGTTTTACTAAGAGAAGGCTGTTGATATGCATCGTTTCCATAAAAGGGTGTGTTGCACTTCCCGGATAAGATTATTATTGCAACCTACAGCAGATCACTTCAGGATCATCCACTTTAACTGCTGAGGTTTCGGGACGCGCTGACCTTACCGACAACCCGATCGACTTGACCAACTGCTGCGCAGATACGCATATGTTCAGACATTCACAGCTACCAATATCCCACGTGCATTTGGATTATGACACAAGAATTTGAACTGGTTTCTGTAAACCCGTAAGAACGTCTTCCCGAATCCTAAGTTGCGCTAAGCTCTTCAGTGGCTGTAGGCTTTTTTGGCTGCATATGGGTTGCAGACATAAATGGGAAACCGTATCCTATGCACCCTCACTGTAAACACGAGAAACAAGGACGCCAGTAATCCAGAAATGAAGATAACAGGGGTTCTGTGATGAGGGATAAAAGACGTGGTAGAGCAAAGTTTAAAATGTGCATTTGCGCCCTCATAATATGCAAATATGTCCAGTAAAAACACGATCCCAGGCTTTCAAAAATATAAACAATAGGTAAATAGCCCCATTCCTAATCATAGACAGCTGATAAAGCAAAATCAAGTTGACAAAACCGAAAGACTAAGGAATCAAAAAGATACACATGTTACAGTTACAAGTGAAGAATTGAGTTTCAGGAAGTAATTGGAAAGACATAGAGGCAATTACTGAAAAAAACGTTTATTCGTCTGACGTTTCAGAACGATGCTCGAACTCATCATCTGAGACAACACCTGACCCTATCTGATACTCTGCTTATTTACTTTTAGGCTCAGTTTTAAGATTGTAGATGCACAACCGAGTGATCGTATTTGTACAAAGAGATTAAGAAAACCGTCCGTTCCACTTCTAAATGATGAATTAACTGAAACAGACCATGCAAAGATTCTTAAATATCCATACTACATAACATAGACGTTTGGTGGAGGGCTTTCTCGCGGTAGGTTATTGATTATTCTTAAAGCGCAAAAACGTTCGTGATATAGAAACGAAGGATTGTCAGTGGTCCTTCTTACTACATTTCAGGCACGGATTCTCACATATTTGCCAATAGGACTTTTCCAAATCAATAAAAAGTTTGGTTTACAAAAAATAACCTGCTTGATTACACCCTGCATCATATAATTTACGTGGAAATATATTAATTTTCAAGTGCATCGATGTTCGTTTGGAAAACTCTGGCGTTGTGGCTTACTCTGTCATCCTTGAAAAACACATGCTGATGTGCAAATATATTATAGGATGCCTGTTAGCATAAAAACCCGTAGGATTACATAGACAAGTTTATTTCCTCTTAAAGTTGATAACATTTTGCTTGATAAAATTATTTATTAAGGAAGATGTCAGAAGGTGCTAAATCAGTGAGTAAAATATGAAGCATTTTACTTACAGCTGATTTTATCAATCTCCATCATACACAGAAGAATTAATTCATTATTATGGCATGGATGTTCTTACATCTGCCTTGCTGGAACTCTTGAACACATGCATAGAAACGATTTTTCATTCTCACAAGAGTTCTCTCAACAGCGAAAGGGAGCCCATATGGGCTCACCCATCTCTAGCTTCCTAGCGGAATTAAAAATGCAACAATTAGAAGCTACTGCTCTACCACTTGTTAACTCCAAGTTATGGGAACGCTACGTTAATGCACGTTTTTTATCGTTAAAGTCGGCCAACTGGAAACACCGCACAGTATTATTAACTCAATGATACCTGGAATCACTTTAGCGCTTGAAAAAGAAATTGAAAACTAACTGCCTTTTCTTGACGCTCTCGTTCAGCGAAAGACTGACGGGACCTTTTAAACATCCGTTTACCGCAAAAAGCTCATGCGGATGTTATCATACATTATGAGAGCAACCACCCTGTCGCCCACAAACGAAGCACTGTCAACAAACTCATCACTAGAGAAAAACCCACTGTTCTACCGGCGAACTTTACCAAATTGAACTTACTTATCTATTCTAACTGTTTTCCAGCAACGATTAACCTAAAGGTTTTGTACATAGATGCATGGAACATCAGGAATTAAAAGAAAAAAATAAAGAACTAGATTGTTCTGATCAAGCGCCCAGGTTAAAATACTGGCGAACAATACCATACATGAAGAACATGTCTGAACCTGTGGAAGCACCAAATTTACGTGGTGCACAAAACAACAGCTGCACTTAGAAACCACCTTGTACACCCTAAGGATAGGGTTAACTATTTAGATACATAAGAAGCCATTTACAAAATCCCGTGTTCCAGTTGTAATGTGGTGTAGTGCGGCCAAACAGGAAAATCGGTCTCTACACGCCTACATGAACATCAGTAGGCTTTAAAGAGACGAGACCACCTATCTCAAGTTGCCATGCCTGCACTGGAAACTGGGCAAAAATTTGCATGGGATAAAACTCGCATTGCTGGCTTCTGACCATCGAAGAGAGGCCGCGAATTCTTAGAGGCCATTCATTCTGATGACTCGTGTATTAATCGGCACATCGAATTTGATGCCGTGCATAACAATCTCAAAGGCGAGATGTGAGATGTTAACTCACAATGACGGCTATTGACAGGAATGATTCATAACTAGCGCATTTTCAGGCACGGTTTAAATTTTAACGTTTTTTGCACACTTATCGTAAGTTTGACGACGACCTGGGGAACCAGTGTTGAAAATTTACCTAAGAACATATCTTATTGTTTTCAAAAGAACTTCTTTAATGCAAATTATATTTCCTGCGCTACCTGTCCTTCAATTTATTCTGACAAATAACGCTCGCAATATATATATATATGTTTGTGTTTCCAGTCCCAGCTGGTAGTCAGGGTTATGATTGGCTGAATGAAGGCAGAATAAGCCCGAAACAGACTGTATCAATCTACTCATATTCTCTGTCGTGTCTCGACTCTGCATATAGAATTTCATCTTTTCTATTAAATATCTTGGGATGCCTGTTTTTCAATACATACATATATATATAAATATATATGTATGTATATATATAGCTGAGGTTAGTATGTCATTAGTTACTGGAGCACCAATTCGTAAAATCTATTCGGTAGGCAGCATCGAAAATGGTTCTAACGAACCCAGAGCTGACCGGCACATTTTTAGCCCATGCTACCGTGCTTTGTCTTCCATCAACCAATAGTTAAAGACAACAATATTGGTCGGTGACACGGTGTAAGCCAGGGGAAAGCTCTCCGCGCTGAAGATCGGATAGCCACGTAACTGGGTTTGCTTCATTTACATAAATCGAGCGAGCACTATTTCACCAGAAAATACGCTGAAACCTTACCTTTTTGGTTTCGCTATTGATAACACTACACGCAGTTGCCTGTGCCAAATCAACAGCATACGTCGAGCTATTTAAAGTGTAAAGAAATACGGAAGGTTGACAGGGTAGGGTATATTGGTCATTACATACAAGTTTCTTCAGAAAAATGACAACATATATGAAATAATCCGGCTGCAGTCACACTAAGCTGCGGTGAGGAGTAATTGGTGAGGATGACGTTTATGGCCACCTACACAGAAAACCTACCATAAACTACCCAAAATGCATACAACTTTTCGCTAAATTCCAATAAAATTATGTTAAGGATTAAGGTGAGTGTTAGGGTTGAGTTTAGGGTTAGGTTTCATGTTGAGGCTCAGGCCAAAGTTAGGATAAGGGTAATGATTAGACTAAGGGTTTAGGTTATTATCATATCCAGGGGTTAAGATTAAGGTGACAGTTTAGTTTTATACTGGGTTATTCGTAGTGTTAAGACATCTGTATATTTACCCTCTCTAAATTTTACCTGAACTCACCTATTTG
Source organism: Schistocephalus solidus (assembly GCA_017591395.1). Classification (NCBI taxonomy): domain Eukaryota; kingdom Metazoa; phylum Platyhelminthes; class Cestoda; order Diphyllobothriidea; family Diphyllobothriidae; genus Schistocephalus; species Schistocephalus solidus. The sequence continues at coordinate 16,300 of WEDG01002751.1, read as the reverse complement.
AAGCCGACTGGGCAGTTCCTATTCCCGTATCCTGTTTAGGTGGCCAAACAAGGCATCCCTACCGAATAGTTTTGTCTGGTAGAAGTCAAAGGAAAAGGACCATTGAGGAAAACATATAATCGGCGAACGCAGTCATTGCTTTTTTGGGACTGTGGGATGTGGACGTAGGAAGGGCTTTGCAACATTCGTGGTGCTTATCTTCGTTTACCGTGTGACATTTTTACGGTTACATATGTGAATGCAAAGGCCAATAATTCATAAAATATTGCCGATCTACCGGTATGCAGAGGCTTCGGAAAAAAATATTCTGGACCTTTGCTCCGTAGGGAAAATTGGTAGACACAAGTCTTGGGGAAGTTGGGAGCAGGTGACTGTGCTTGAAAGTAGTTGGCATCGGACTAGTTGGCTTAGGAAAAATGTAGACGCACTTTAAGGCACTTCAAGACCTAATTATTAAAAGATTTGCGAATAAACTGTTTAAAGTAACAAAAACAACACAGAGTACTTACAGACGTCTAGTAGTTAAAATAAGTGTGTTAAATAGCTAAATACACGGGTTCGACTATATAAACAATTTTTGACAAAGCAAGTAAGAGGTCCTATTAGCTTTTTTAAAGTAACCACAATTACAGCCCTTGCTTAAATTTCACACAACCTTTCTCTTGCAAGAGTGCATATTTAAAACCCTAAAGACAGCATAAATAGACTAGTTCTCAAGTGGACATACTCATGAAATTATATGTACAACTACATTAATAAGCAATGCAAAATAATTAATATAATATATCTTGGATTAGCACAAGGAACCTCATTTTATGTAACCAAAATAACTCGAATTATGCTTGGCCGATTAAAAATTTCTAATAATCACGACATCAGTCAAAATCAAGGATAAACTTTACGTACCAGTTTTGGTTGTTAATCATAATACTTACTTCCTTGTTTGTCAACAGAATGTCAATTAATAGATTGGAAAATGGTAACTTTACCCGTTTTGTGGATTTTCGATTATGATGTTTTGCGTTCTGAGACAAAATGAGATTAAACGGAAATTTAAACGCTTTTCACTCAGCGATTATCAATCTCCTAGGAGGCTCGACTCCATGGTATCCATTGGACCAAAAGTGAAAATTCTGCAATGCGTATCTACATTTTGTCTTGAAATTTAAGAGTCAAATTCGTGTTACCTTACTTAAACAGAGATTATAATGTTTTGAATTTAAAGTGCTATGAACATCCAAAGCCACCTCAGAAGGAAAAGCAACTGTCTTAATTTAAATTATTCGACAAGCAATGATTCGTTTTAACGATTTTGAAAACAGCCTCGCTTATTTTGTCAGTTTTTGAATGAATCAATCCCACTCTTTTGTGTGGCAGCTGAGGTTTAAATTGAAAGCTGACAACCAGAAAAAAAGTACACGCATTAGTTCAGTATTGCATTCAGTTTGCTACCAAGAACATCAATCAGCTCCCTTCACATGCTCCTTGATCACCTTGCACTTGTGGTGAGAGAAGGTCAGGCCCAGCATATGTTAGCCAAGGTTCGATGGTTGACAAGAATAAACAGCTGTCATACGTACGCCATTTGTGACTTGTCCCCCAGATTGCCTGTTAAAAACTTGTGTTATGGGGTCACGTATCTCACCTACCTGAAAATACCATTTAGGACACTGCGGCTATAAACTCAAGGCCAAGTTATCCAGCTAGGCAGTAACATTTAAGCCACATTGGATAGGTAAAGAAGAAAGTATCAAGCAAGTTACATTTACGACAGTCAGTAGTATACTAACCAATGCACATTAACGGTAAAGACAAGGGAAACTGGAATGGCTACTTCTGGCTGATGAGCCATCATCAGCCAGTGATACCCAACTTTAGGTAGTGCCCTACCCACGTCTCGAACCAACGACCTGTTTATCAGAAGTACGATCCTCTATCAGAAGTACGTTGCTCTAACCACCGATGACGGCTAATGAGACAGAAAAGACCATTCCAGCTTCCCCTGTTTTTGCCGGCAATGCCTTTAGCACTAGCCGCTGTGTGCTTGTTGATGGGGCTCAAGAGTGGGCTCCAAGGCAAAAAGAGACGATTCAGGTCCGTTAGTTAACCTTGACTGTTCATTTATGAATGCATGCTGACCCTATGTTGTCTTCTCTGATCCTTGGATCGCTGAGCTCTCCAAGTCTTTGGCCGGTTGATGAAGACCGTTTGAAAGTCATCTTCGTTCAAACTGTACCTTACACAGACACATACGTGCCGAACAAACGCGTCATAAGCCAAAGTAGCTCATTTGGTCTGCAATCCGCAGCGCATGTAACTTTAATGTTGCTTTCATTTTCCTACCGATATATAGCTCATGAGAATTCCCAATTATGCATTGAAAATTTGAAGAGAGTAGGAATTCTTAAGATAGGCCGCATCACCTTATGATTCTAATTATTCATTTGATTAACTTGTGAAATCCTCTGCAGCATCGGTGGGACTCAAAACCGCGCAAAGGAACAGCTTTGGTATAGGCGAAACTCTAGTCAACTGAGCTACGAGGCCACTACAGGGAGCCGTGAGTTTAGTCACATTTAGGTCAAGTTATCTACCCAGCCTACTGTTGCGTATGAAATTTACCAATTCTGATAAGTAAGCTGGCTGTCCAAATAGGATTTCCCAAGTAATAAATCTAGACTCCACCGAATAACTTCTACGCACAATTAATTAATAAGGCTACCAAAGACATGCCTCGCTGGCGTGGGTTGAAATCATACTGAAGCAGCCGAGGTTTGCACAACTGTATCAAATGAATTATTCAAATCTGCCAAAAATCCATTACTAATTCTAATTAAACCGGTGAAATTTTCCCATTAAAATGACACCTTTATTATTTTCATCGATGTTATCTAGTCGGGAAACAAATTTTGCATACGTGCCATTTAGCTTATATAATTACGTAGAAAAAATTGCCAATCTTCTGATTCGGAGCTCTATTTATCATAAAGATATCGTTGCAAATAGTGGAATTTTCTATAAGTTTAAAGCTGAAAGGTGTAAGGTCACTTTTAATATTGATGCCAGGGAGGTACGAAAGGTGGCGACATGGCTGTGACCGACCTCGTTTATGAACAGCTGTAAATGATGGAAGCTGCTCTGAGTTTATTCGCATTGATAGGAAGGCAGCTGAGTCAGAGACGAAGCTCCAAGTCGAAATAGTAGTAAAAAACGCCGGTTTGTTTTTCCGTATTATCGTGGTGTCTGGGTAACATAAATAATGAATGAAACTTGCTACAAATATCAGCATTGGATTTTGGCGTGGTTTCTATCCAGGAAAAAATTGATGATTTGTTGATTCAGTATCACAGGTTCTGCTTTAAATGAGACTCCAAAAAGGGCAAAACCACCCTAAGTACAGTTCATGACCTAATGCAGTTTGGAGAGACATTTCTAAACTTGAGCCACTAAGGTACGATTATTCAGACTACCTCCACTTATTCAAACTGAAAAGGTTATCGTTAAAAGTATGCACAGCAAAACCACAGGAAGCTTGAGCGGAGAGATGTTGCTTATTTTTAGTAATATGGCAGCAACTGAGTAACAATCACTTCTCAACATCAGATATCACTGCATAAAAAAGCCATAAATCGCATTTTTCTCAGATAAATGTAATGATCTCACCGAAAGTGTTTGTCTTGTCAATGATGTTTCGGATAGCTTGGCCAGCTCTCCAATTTCAAAGCATTTACTGCTAGTTTCAATCAACGTTTTCAATGACAGGCTGAATTGTTTTGGCCTTGGAGTGATAGGTTTTTCTCTCGTTCGCTGCCTCAGCCTCTGCATGGATATTTGTACAGCTGGAGGGCCGTTGGGTGTTGGGGCTGCTTCTAAGCCTGCCTCCTCTTCCGGTGTGTTCATTTTGGGGCCGTCTTCACTAATGTGTCATGAGACCGGGCTCAGGTGGAGGAGGAGAAGGGAGTGCGGTAGCGATAAGCACCGTGTGTTAAAAGGTTTCCAACTGACAATTACACTCAGACCTCGCAATCAGTCCAATCTCTAGTCTTCTAAACTCTGTCATGACACCGGGCTCAGGTGGGGTAGAAGAAGAGAGTGCGCTATCTGGAGCGCAAGGCTACTAAATCACGCGCAAGTCACCATCCCTGTACCTCCCTTCCATAGTGCATACGGTGGACATCTTCGGACTAAGACGGTCGAACTGTCGCCTTAGTTCTGTTGTAACCATCTTGTCCTGGTCTCAATGCATAAAACGACGTAGGACTTTATGGGCAGTTGGAAGATCTAGATGCCTGTTGATAGAGTGGCCATCTGAATACCATACCTCAAGCACGAGTAAATCGGCTTTTGAGGTTCCTTAGCCACTGATGGTTGCTCCTTTGAATGTCAAAAATATGAGCTGCAAGCTCTGAGATTTGGTCTAGCCTCCGAGCCACCAATTTGTGCTCATGTAGGTGCACAAGCACCTCGAGGAAGAGAAGTTTGTTGACGGTTTTAGTTTCCATCATGAATTGAACAACCGAGTTTAGTAATTGTTTGAGGTGCTCAATGTCAGATGTTTTGACAAAGACAAAAAAGTGATCAACATAACGAGCCCAAAACTTTGGTTGATATTTGGTGAAGATCAAGTGTTCTATCCATTAGAGGACCACTTCAGCAATCAAACCTGATAAAGGGAGTGCCTTTGCTTTTTTTCATACATATGTCCACTAAAGCTGAAGTAGGTTTTGAGGCAATGACTTAGAAGTTTGAGCAAATGTTCGAACTTCAGGGGCTTTTCCCTCTCCTCGAAGCGTTCTGTTAGAAGGTGTCTCATAACACCAATTGCCAGTTGTCGTGGAATGAACGTGAAGAGTGAAACGACATCAAATAATACCATATAAGCGAAGACGGCCCCACGACGAACTGAACTATAACCTTAATCTTAAACACAGCCCAACCTTACACCTCAACTCTATAGTTACTATGATAAAAACCTTAATCATAAGCCTAATTATGACCCTAACTCCAACCCTTACCCTAAACATAACCCTAAATCTCACCTTAATTCTTAACCAATATTGTATTCAGTTCATTTTACCATGACCGGTTTAGGCAGCCATACAAGGCATCCTTACCAAAAATATATTTTCCAGAGAACCCTGCGGCCAATAACGTCTAATTTTAACATTATTTGTTTGCTTTCACTCTGAAAGCAAAGATAGTGGTGCTACTAAATGGGTAGGGTTAGGGTATAATTATTGAGGAGCGATGGTTGGCAACTTAAAAGTTTCTTAATCACTATTCAGGTAAGACAGCTAAATCGACAAGATCTTATTACTGCAAAGAATTTGCACACAGCACCGTAGGAAATTGCACCAGGCGTTCTCACTAGACAAGCGTTTGTGCGGCGTTGAGGCTGCCGAACACCGGCATCGAAGCCTTATGCCTTTATCTGAACTGGGTCCATTTACAGCCAATCATCGATCGGCACGGGGCCGACTGAACTTGAGCCTCGCCGATCTGGCGTCAAGTGACTACAGCAAAGCACTGACAGGTCACGTGAGGCGGACAGAAGGGCTACATGACAGAGCAGTGGCAATGACCGATCGTGGTAGTGTACTGCTAACGAGTAAACCATAAAATACATGCAACCGTGAGCCAATTTTCAGCGTCTATACTCTGGTATTACACTTGGGTTTAACCCTTACCATACCGCAAACGCTTACCCTCCTAATCTTAGTCTAACCATAATCATTATTATCCTACCACTGAGTTTAACATTCGAACCAAAACTGATTTCTCCGAAACTAAGCACAGGGCTGCCTATCATACGGGATACTTGTAACCATGCCTTACCCATCAATACATTGTTATTGACCAGCCAGTTTTGTAACCAACAAAAACCGAGTTGGGGCTGCTTTCTAAGGTGAATCTAGTAGAAGAAAATTTTAGCATTTCTTGAAACATTTAAGGAAAATTCAAAGTTTGCAGAAGGCCATAATTCCAAACCTGAATAACCGAAAAATTTCAGTTATTGCAGATTGTATCGGTTAACAGCGCAGTGGGCATAAAAATGGAAGTGTTAAATTTTTTGCTTTACATGCAAGGGTCATTAAATAGAGGCTGGAATTTCTGAATGAACTTTATACACCATACGCAAAACGGGCATTTGATAAGCTTACGTATACGAATTGATTTAAGGATACGATCACTTCAATAACATAGGCAAATTCATTTTTCGCGCTTTGAAGTCTGAATGATTTCGTAGTTGCAGTTTTTGTTGTCACATTTAAGAATTTGCTGTTTGATGAAAATTACGTTTCAACCGTCACAGACGAGAATGTCTACCTTGTGCCTCACAGTAAGGTGGCGCAGAAATGGTAACGTGCGAGAAGTTGTTTATAGGTATTGTAGCCATGCACTGCATCTACTGCACTCTCCACGTGGGGCTGCGTACAGATAGCCTTCTATCGGTAGGGACTACCAGGAGTCAATTTGTTCGACTGCTTCCGCCCTTCTTAGGTTCGAGTCAAATGTTCCTTAGCTTTCTTTTAAAATAACTGAGAATTTGTCGGAACCCGATCAGCGGAACTCCACGATATTCGGGAGCACTTTGTATAGAAAGAAAACGAGCCTTCGCCTTTCTTTTTAGTACTCAATTCTTACCAGGAATTATGTTAAGGTGCAAGCCAGTTCCACAGGAAAAGCTTCGCCAGATAATTTTCATTTCGAGGCAAGTTCGAGTATCGAATCAACGTATCAGTCGGTCATGCCTGTGCGCACTCCAATTTTGAGCCAGAATGCCCTGCGGGTTGCGATACTTATTTCCCTTTTTAGCAATAAGCAGATCAACTATTATTTAGTCTGAAGTAAACAAAAATAAATCAGGGACGATTGCAGTAAAAACCCGTCTTTGTTTTCCTTACCACGGGTCGAAGGATCCTCTGCATTTTTCTTCATAAAATTTTCATAGCTGAGAGGAGTAAGTAGAATAGCGTGTAACCTTGAAAAATACCATGAAATTTCTTATACCATTCTTGCGGCAAGCGAAGTCGAATCTATGCAAATATTTCTGATTTTTGAAAACAGACTCACAATAAGAGACCGCTGCATAACGCGTTTTTTGTACAAAAGTAAATCAGACAAGTAACCTATTATCTGCTAAGTTAAGCATTGAGAGCTCAACGCCGATAAACTAATAGTGCTTCTGTGTTTTTGGTTTGGGTTGTGTGGGCACAAAGGTTATCAACATCGTCTACATAAAATATTTTAAGCAAGATTTACTCGTTTTACCAGTTAGAATACGCAACAGATTGCTCCGATTTCAGACAGGGTTTCAGCTCAAAACCTGAAGGCCCACCCAGCATTTTGGATGCAACAGCTCCGAGTTCACACTCCTAATGATAAATATTTACATTTTTATATGGCATAGTTCTTTGTGACGGGTAATATCCCATTTGTAGAGAGACGCCCCAGCCCTGTAAACTACTCCATATATATATATATATATATAGTGTGCAGGACCGCGTCATCTCCAGCCGATGGTCGACCGAAGTTGGAGCATGCCGTAGGTGAAGTGGTCTACCACTCCGCCAAATGTTATCTTTCGTTGTTTTTAGACTGCAGTCATCCACGAAAACATATCATGGCTTTCGATACCCTCGAAGGTGTTTTCAGACAACCGGCAAGAGCGCGAACAGGGTGGAAGCGAGTGCGCAGTCCTGTTTCCCCGCTGGTCACCACGAAATCTTCAGAAACTGTCACGTAGTCCGTGATGCGTGCCATAATTACGTCGTGAATTTGTCACCACAGTTTAGTTAATCGCTAAGGACATCCGAATTTATGCGCAATTCTGCCGAATCCGTTGCGATTTCCTGTGTCGAAAGCCTTCGTCAGATTGACGAGGGTGGTGTAGAGGTTGGTCTTCACTTCCTAGCACTTTTCTTATAGTTGTAAGGCTGCGGAGATCACCTCAGTGGTTTCACTGTGTTTTCAGATTGCGCACCGCATTCACGTAAGAAGTTCCTAGCTTCAGATGCGCATTCAAGCAACTGGATGGAACACGGAAGCAAAATGTTTCCTGTGATGCTGAGTAGGAGATGTCTCTGTGGGTACTCCGCAGTTAAGCCGGTTCCCCACCGGTCTTAAGGTGCACGAGTATGGCATCCTTGCTGCCTCTGGATGCGTCCTTGTCACCACATCCCCTAGACCAGTGAGGTTAACTTTTCTATATGTTGTGATCAGTTATATTTGTAAAATTCGTCTGAATCTGTATCTTCTCGCAGTGCTTTGCCGTCATACCACTGTTGCACTGTTCGGACGATCTGCATAGAAGAGCGATGGGTCCATTGTTTGTGTCCACCTGGAAAAAAATTGGTTAATGGCTTCCTTGTAGAGTATCGACGGGGGTCGGGGGATCCCCTTTGAACTTGCGCGATCCAGCACCCAATGCTCGTGAATTTTCCGCCAGGGGAGTCATCCTTTTTCTGGCTAAGCTGCGGCGAAGCCCTTTCGGCTTGTTGGCCGTCAATTTTTTTGATGGTCGTGAAGGCATTCGTTGTTTGAACACGATCAGCATAGCATGAATCTTCGTAGCTGCTGCTGTTTATGGTTTAGGTCATTTGTAGCCTGCATTTCACAGAGAATATATCTAAGTAGTAGTTATCAAACCAATCCTTGTCCTGATGGCGTTCGCAGCCAAAAGGCGTCCATTACGGTGGATTGGACGGTTTCCCACTAATACCTCCATTGACGCCACACCAGTATGTTTCTCCAATTTTTGTGTTTCTTTTGGCTTGGAGTTCATATAATTGTTAAAATTCAAGCGGCGTTCAGCCGTGTCAAGTAAAACAGAATTTAACTTGCCTGATTTTTTGTCACTTTGCAGTTGGTTGCGCAGTTGTATCTAGAACCCAATCTTGGAGCTGACGTCGCAGTCATCAGTCCATTAGTTGGCACCACCCATTGTCTTTGCCCAGTGAATACCAAGTTCCTTATGCCTTGAACGTGGCCGTACTCCAGCAGATATCAGTGGCTGGGAAAGGTGTGCATTCGCGTCACCTTTCTCGTGATGGGAAAGCGGAAGGGAATTTGATCGGGAGAAGGCTGGGTAGAAATCTTTTAAATGCTCCCTTCGGCGACGTGACACGGCCACTTGAAGGCACCCCACGTACTACAGATGGTATTGCGCTACATTCTATGATGGGTTACTATTTCTGTATCCTAAATGTTATCCCTTACCTTGCCCATAACCTTAACTTTAACCCTAATCCCACAGTAAACTGCCTATTTCATGAGATTTCAACCGAAATTCTGGAATATTTTTTCTTTTCGAAAACAAATTACTGATGTGTAGTTGTAATATTCATTACAATCCAGCTTTACGCCATTATATTTTATTAACGTCAGGATGCCGGTTTTTGAACGAGTCTTTATGGCCAAGCTTCTCTCCAACCACCATTACAAACAACACTCGGTAAGAAAACGAGTACTTAATTAGTATACTTTTTTCCCACGTCTTTTCGATGCCCGTATAAATTCAAATTTATTTTATTGAAAACACAGAAAAATATTCATTCATGTGCTCTTTTGGTAGAAAATTGCTTCTCTTTCATATTTTCTACTTGAATAAATTGCATCTTGCGGTTTAAAAACTTTTATAATTATTAGATTTATCAGACTGTGGAACGTCCATTCGTAAAGCATCGTACCTTTCCATTTATTAATGCTGCTTATAAAGTATACAACATCGTCCATTGAAACATTTTATGAGCACCATGTGACGCTTTCTTCTTACTGTACAGAAATAAATGATTTTCTTAGACAGCGTGTAGTCTAGAAGCCCTAAATGCTTATGTAACGAAAGGTAAGTGTCAAAATTATTCGGCATTTGGAATAGTTTTTTTAAATCTAAGAGACGCGATTTCTTCTAGTAAAGAATTCTATTAAGTCATAATTTACTATAACACTTGGACATCAAAGGATTTTTTTGCCTTTTTTCTATAAATATATTTGAATTTATAAGGGCTTCTGAAAGCAATGAGAAATATGCATACTATTGAAGTAGTCTTTTTTACCGAGCGTTGTTTTTGCAAGCGATAGGAAGGAAGCTCGTTCGAAAGCTGGCATCCTTAAGTGAATGAAATACCTTGGGATTTGACTGCATGATATAATATCTTAAAACTGTACTTACGTACTTTTTTAATTGAAAACTCATTTTAGAATTTTTGTGACATTTCATGAGATAGGCACTTGACTGTTACGTTAAACTTAACACTGACCCTAACCGTGACCGTAATTGAGAAGATGTGATCGCTGGAACACGGCGTTTATTAGCCCAACGTTTCGGATTCTCGTTCGGACCCATCCTCAAAGCAATCGCAGATAAGTGTTCGAACGTGAATTCGAAGCGTCAAGCTGACAAACGCCATGTTCCAGCGATCATATCTTCATCTGTAATGTTTACTGGATCTCGTCTGTTTGCTTCTCTCACCTAACCGTAATCAAATTTCGCTGGAATTCAGCCCGAAGCTGTCTGTATTATGGCAGGTTTATGTTTCCATGCCCTGAGGGGCATGCCTACAAGCTAACCCTTCCGAAGACTGTGTTCTGTGCCGGGCTACAGAAGGAGTAGCAGCTGTTGACCGAGCGCTCCCTCCTAGGCAACATGGGCGGTGCCAAGGACAACACTGAGTTCACCAAGGATAATCAGTTTGTTCGCAATTGGTAGCCACTGGCAGGCCGTGCAGGTCTTCGTAGCAATTGTTCTTCGCGTCAGCGTAGCCCTTAATTTGATGGTCGAGGTGCCAGCGACTTGCTCAAATCTATTCAGGGGAATAGGTATCCTTCTGTTGATAACACGGCTGCTGATGCGCTGCAGCAGGCAGGACAGCCGGCTCAGGATGTCTTTTTCGATAACAAAAGCAACTACGGCATGTCTCCGATTGGTCCTCAGACGTTATTTTTACACAAAGGTATATTCTACACTCACCAGTGCCAGTTTTCTATAATAAGGACAGTGGGTATCACTGAGAGCCTCGATTACCACTTTCTTGTGGGTCAGTTTGCGGCGACCAGTATCGTTCTGCGTTCCAAGCAGTCGAAAAAACGAATGAGTGGTGTAGGCCTCCAGAGCGTGTAGTATCACTTTGGCAACCAGTGGCGGAGCACAGTTATATGGGCTGGGGGTGTTGTTGATAAATGTTTTCGAACACATGTTGGGCCCACAAACCATGGTCACCGTACTGACAAGCTGTTTTGCAAACTAGCATCTTTTCTTCCCCGCTCCCTGCTCCCCCACGCATCTCGATGAGATGCTTGCTAATTCCAGAAGGTCAAATTACACTATGAGTAACGATTTTTGTGAGAAAACAACCTGACTTTACATAGGCAGCCTACGGACGTGCAGTTCACCATCTTAATAGGATCCTTTTAAGGGCGCAGAGCGATTTTCGAGACTAGTTCGTGAACGAACGGGTGTGAATGTATGCGCACGTAAAACACCCACATCTGTTTTGCCAGCCATTCAAAGACGGTTACTAGGATGTTGTCACCGGGCTGGATATGACCTAGGGGTTCATTAATGACGGTGGGCGCTGGGACACAACAAAGTGAAAGTACCCAATGTGTCTATTATTGTGTTCAGCGGGATTGTCAGTACACTACTTATCGATACCTCCCACATCTCTAATCGTCTCTCAGCCATCAGGCCAAGTTTGCTTCGCTCGTGTTACATCTCTTTGCATGGTACTTGCGTGAGAATGAGGTCTATCACGCCATTTGAATTATCGAATCTTTGCGCATATGAAATTTATGTACTGAGAGAACTAAGTATTTGAAAGCGTGAACAACTTCAAAAGGGTGGTTGGTGAAATGCGCGCCTGTTTACAGATTATTGAGTCACCTTTGTGGGTACGTTGCTCTTATGAAAGCGTTTACATCACATTCAGCTACTAAAAGGTGATTTAACTTTAATTGAACACAGCTACTTCAATAGGGCCTAATAAACGAGAGCCCGATTTCAAATTATGATGTTGGCTTAATATCGCACACGAGCGTGGAGCCAGCGTGGTGCAGAATAAACGCCGATCAACGACTGCAGATGCGAACAGGACAACCGCTTGAAGTGAACAAGCCATAGATAACTAGGATTTAACTCGTCTTTCTGTTCGAGTTTTTAAATATCACCAGTGGACTTATTCCGTCACTAATTCACTGAATTAAATTAAGGATTAGACTAGTTACTAAACGTATGGCAGTAGCCACTTTCCAGAAATGTTCAGTGCCTTTCCATAGCAATGACCGTCTTCTAGTTTAGCGTGTGGCGTTCGGTGAATTTAAACAAGAATTATTTATTCGGTCATTCTGACCAATTCATGAACATTTTTAGTGGTAACATATTACTATTCTAAACAAGGAAAATTTCTTCCTTTAACTACGGTTGTGTATAAAACTGTAGATGGGATTCCGCCCGCTTCCGCATCAGACAACTGACCGGCTCAGACAGTGGTCTGATTGTGGGGGTGGGGGAGAGAGTGAGGTCGAGAGCTCAGCGTATTTTCCTGACTATAAACAATCCGACGCGCTTGAAACTATCACGGTGCGCTAAAAGCGGTGGCTTGGAAGGTTGCCAACTGACGGGATAACTCGGAACGCGTGGTCAGCCCAATGTGTGTTTTGTGTGGAGTGGCTGACTGGCAGATTGAGAGTCAGGTTGCAATGGTTCCTTCTTAATGTGGCCTTTATGGCACTCCCACTCCGTGGGATCCGAGCCAGGTGTGGTGGCACGCCCAGGGGTGGCTCTGGCCGCGCCAGCCACCTGCGCCCTCTCCCATCTCCGGTCTTCTTTGACTCGTCTTGACACCGGGCTCCAGATGGGGGAGGGAGGAGAGAGTGCGGTAGCTGCAGCGCAGGCTACTATCTCTACAAACTCGTTCACGCGCAAGTCACGTCCCTGCACCACCTGGTGTGAGCATACAGTGGACTCTCGTCGAAATCGACGGTCGAACTGCCAGACGGAATTACTGAACAACTTAAAAATTTCAGCTGAAATCCATTATAGTTAGGATTCAGTATATGAAAGTTCCTGCGGACTGTTTTAGAGCTGCGAAGGTGCAGACAGCTTGGATTCTACACGCGTGCAAGCCATACGATGAAGATGCCGAATATAACCAACGTAATAGGTGCCCATTTCGTGCTAGAAGCGGTAGATAATGTAGGACTGGATGTATGCGATGTTTTGGGGCTGGAAGGGAAATGCGCGTTGGTGGCGTTTGTCCTGCAATCGTTGTCAGCCGATTTACACGAAGTCCCAGGTACGTTCTGCGTTGAGAGCGTGGACATATTGCAAAAGGTTGTAGTATTTGCGTTTTCCTTCTCAGGTGCTTACAAATATTGCCAGCCCTCCCTTTTGGCCTAGGAAAGGAGCGATCCGGTTGCTACTGTGGATTACTGTTCCAGTCTTCACCGGTTTTGTGCAGGCCGGTTGGTCCTGAGCGAGGTCCTTCCGGATGATTTCCACTTACCTGAGGGAGGTTTTCAGGGTATTCATGCAAGTTCATTTGTGTCCTCTTTGGCAAAGACCACCCGTAGTGACATCGCCTTAGAAGAGCCGCTAGAGTCGACCTTCACCATTTATACTTGCGAGTCCAACATTCAAGCCATTTGCAATTGCATCAAAATGACGTGGTTGATGAGGATTCCAGTTCGCTCATGTTATTCAGTGTCAGCAGTCAGCTGAGGTGGTAGTGATCGAGTTTCCGGGCTTGATTGAAGAATGCGGTCCATTTCGCCGCTTCGTTGTTAGGACAAACGTCTGACACATGAGATTCATATTTATACGAAGTCCGTAGTGGTTCAAGTCGTAGGCCTGCAGTCGATTAGGGCCTGGCTTATTTTGGAGGTCTGGTGCTCAACTTCGTCGCAGATTTTTGGTGCTTCGAGACCGTATGGCCAAAAAGTTGAAGTTATTTATTGTTTTGGGTCGGATGCCTTTAACAGTAATGCTGGGTGACTGTTGGTGTATGGCTACCTTTGATCTATGCTGATCGACAACTGGATGTCTGCACAGCCGGCACCAGAGCTATTCATACTCCGTTACATATCTTCTTCTGTCGCGCTGTTGAGTGCACAGTCGTCGGCTAAGTGAAGGTCACGACCAGTATTCTTGGAGAGCTGCGTTGGGGCCTGTATTTAGAAGCTGACGACACTGAGCTCAAGACGTTAATTGCGGTTGGTGTCCGTCAGTATTGCAGAGAACATGAAAATTAAGAGGGTGATAGTAAGAACGTGGCCCTGTTTCGTTCTATTGATCACGATGAATTCTTCTGGGACAGCCCCGTTGAGCACGATGAATGCTTCTGGGACAGCCCCGTTGATCACGATAAATGCTTCTGGGACAGCCCCGTTGAGCACGATGAATGCTTCTGGGACAGCCCCGTTGATCACGATAAATGCTTCTGGGACAGCCCCATTGATCACAATGAATGCTACTGGGACAGCCCCGTTGTCCGTGATGCGCACCATCATCCCGTCATAAAGCGGATGCGCATGAATCGCTCAGGAAAATTATGTTTATGCGTGATTTTTCACAATCCATCACGCTTAACCTTGTCCAAAACTTTTGTCAGTTCCATTAATTTTGTGCAGGGCTGGTCCATATTTCCACATCACACTCTACAGTTGGCGGCTGGTGAGGAGCACGTCAGTTTTTCCAAGGTGTCGAACCGCAGTGGCTTTTCAGGAGAATTCTGCTGTTCCGGATGGCCGTCAAGACGGTGAAAGGATGTCCTCGAAAAAATATTTCGAAGACCATAATGAGCGGCAGAGATTCTTCTGTTGTTTATCTACAGAGTCGCGGTCCCTTTCTGTTTGTAGAGATGGAAGATGGTCGCCTCCTCTAAAACTCCTGAAGAACGTTTCTTTGCTGCATACATCTCCTGGAAGCTCGACGTAAAATCAGTCCATCTGCCAGAAACCGCAGTGCTTTGTGGATTTCAAATTGCGGATTTGTTTCGAACTCCTGTTTTTCGTTCTGGCGACCTGTTGCGCGATTTTGACGGTTTCTGGAAGGGAAGGTGAACGATCTATGCTGGTATTGGTTTTCAATTTGCGGGACATAACCATTCGATGGCTGTGTCGAAGATTGCGGATGAATCAATTTGAAGCTGCTTGTGAATTACTCAGCACAGCGCATCAGACATGTGATTTATCCATCGGAGTGTTTTTCCATCCGAGCTGAGCAGCCGCGCGGTTCCGCTGGTACTGTAAAGCAGGCTATGCTGCGTTCATGGAGAAAAATTTGCTCTTCGTTTCATTACGACCAACGCATCCTTTCGACTTCCCTGGTCTTTCAATCGTAACCATTCAGTGCGTCTCGCATCTCCCGCAGCCGTGGTGAAATATAGACCATTTTAGGCAGCCTATTCTGTTCGGTGAGTATCTTTGTTGATTTATGCCTCCATGTCGTTGAAAACAGTCATATTGTGAATGACATGTGCTTCCGTGAACGTCCAGGGCGGAGGAGTGAATGGGTCTTTGATGTTAACACCATTGTGTCTCCAAGTGGCTTTGTCGTCCGGAGTATGCAGCTCTTCCAATCTTTGAGCTAATTTACGCTGCAATTTATACGGTTAACCGACTTCTTCAACGGAATAGCATTTAAGATTCTCTTGTGATCACCGTCAGAGCCTCAGCTTGGAGAGGACTAGGCGGTGGTCAACCATAGATCGCCATGGTCACCAGCATATCTCCCACATCTCGCCTCCGGAAAAAGTAATCTAGCAGTTGTCAGCGGCGCGATATAGGGTACATCTACGTTTATTATCCCGTGTAGGAAGGCGGAAGAAGGCGTTGGTCAGGAGGAAAGGATGTTCTGCGCAAGTTAACAGAAGGAGCAGATCGTGTATTGTAGTCTTCGGTGCCGTGGAGACCCAGCATGCCCTGCCAGACAGCATATTCTGTCCTGATGTGGACATTAAATTTTCTACGGATATTCAGCTCATCCGCCTTCTGTACATTCACCAGGAGGGTGACAGGTCTTTGTGGAACTCTATTTCTCATCTCATTCGAGCTGGTCATTGTGGGTGCACAGACGCTGACGACGGTAGCGAAAGTGCCTGATTGAGAGGCAGCGGCATTTTCAGAGACAGTCCCTGGTGCCCCTTTGGCAGACCAGGTGACCTCCCAAGAAATGCCACCATAGAATGTAAAGATGACGCCATCGTCGCGTCATTTTCCCTTTGGCATCCTCTGCAGAATAAGTACGAGCCGGAACGCACCTGGATTGGACTGTTCAGGTTACAAGTTCAGTTCAGTTCAGTTT
>WEDG01002750.1:0-15409 GCA_017591395.1 Schistocephalus solidus | reverse complement strand
GACTTTTGTTATAAAAATGGCAAATCGTTGTGAATCGGATATGCCTACGATATAACTCATTTCTGCTGTTCATATTGCTGCTCACATAGTGCAGCAATTATCGACTTTGTATTTATTTATACCACAATACTAAGTTTGTAATAATGGGGCTCTCTGGGCCTTACATAAACAATTTATTTATTTATTTACTAAAGTTTCTAATTCACACTCACTTCTATCACTTCCATCAATCCTGGTGAGGAGTTTGGCCTCGTCTAACTGCTATGTGATCGGTCCTCAGCGTCCAGAGAAGTTTGACCTTTCTCGGAAGCGGGTAGTTTCAGAAGAAAATGTGATATCTTGACCAAGAAATAAATTGGCCTGAAGTTTTGGATCCTCACTTGAATCCCTTATCCTAGAAAGTCCCAGATAATTGTAGTGAAGGCACAGTGAGTGCAGTCTTATTTTGTTTTTCTCGATCTTCAGAAAGTGTTTGTTAATTTTTGCGCCTGAAAATGAATGCTGGATCTTTCGCAAGACAAATTTAGTCCCCTGTCTGGGTTCAAATCCACAAGAATTTGGTTGAGCTGATGAGTGGTCGGACTATTGCCCATTTCATCGGATGATTCCCTGAAAACAAGCATTCCAATTTATGGCTCAAGGATTAGAGCGTTGGACGTCTGATCAAAAGATCGCGGGTTCGAGTCTTGTCTGGTGCATCACCTGAGGATGGATATGACTGGTTTATGACAACGGATGAGCTAGAAATGGCCATTCCATTATCCCCTGTCTTAGCTGGCAATGTTGATCTGCCTCTGATACTAGCCGCTGTGCAGCTGCTGATGGAAATCAATACCGAACTCAAAGGCAGAACGGGACGAGTGAGTCCCTTTAGCGATTTGTAAGCGTTAATTAACGAATTTCATTGTCTATCAATTTCGGGTTTCTTTCACTGTCACTCTGACGTCGTTCCAATTCTGCTACTGGTGTCCTCATTTACATACAGTTGGTTAGATCTACCTTCTGTTTGCCTTTTGAGACAAATTTCAACGTTCTTAGTCGCACATACTCCGCGTTACTTCTACCTACAGTCCTCAATCGGAAGGTCATTTTGATTTTGACCATCACATCGGATTCTTGAGTATCATTCTTTAAAAGGCTCAGGGGTTCACTGGCCTACCAAACAAACTTATCTTTCAGGAAAAAACCTATGTCTTCTTTTATTGATGGTTGGTTGAATCACAGGCTTTGATACGCTCTTTATTAGCGTATTCACACTTATCTCACATAATGAGCCAGATAATTGATTCGCAAAAGTCGTTTTAGATCTTTTAACCGGAGCTTCCTCTTTTGACATTCAGTACGTTTTATTGGCTCAGGATAACCTTACCTTAGGCTTATGGCATCAAAGTCTCTTAATCAGTTGCGTGCATTTGGTATAAACGTCTTTACGCCAGTACCACGCTGGCTCACATGCCCTGTTGTCTTGTAGGCTGATGGACACGTATAGAGCTTACTGCTGGCATTCTCACTCGGTATTGTTGGTACCTAAAGATTACTACTTACCGATTTTTCAAAGGTTTTTGAACCAGGGCACCGGTGTGTGGGACAAAACGGTAATAACACTGAGCCATCGCTGCACATAGAGCTCGCTGATTAAAATTTAATTGATTGAATAAAGACCAGTTTTAATACGAATGGCTACACTTTTAAAGATGGTCAAATATTCCAGATCAAGGTGTCTTTCCGGTGGCGAAAACCTGTAACAGTGAATTTGGACCTCCTCGATAATGCGACTATTGGAGGTACTCTCCACAAATGTACAAAGCTTTTTGAACAAACTAAACGAACTAAGAAACATAGTTGATGAAATTATACTAGACATTATGGTTTTCATTGAAACGTGGCTTTCTGCAGACATTGCTGATTCCGAAGCATCACTTAGAGGATGTCAACAATTTAGGAGAGATAAACCAAGTTAAGGAGTAGGAGGAGTCATGGTTTGTTTATTGTATATTTTGAGGGTTACGGGCATAGCCCATTTAGTCCCTATTTATGTACAATCAAAATTATAAATGCAAGTATATACAGACAGCATAAAATACAGTTAAACCTGAAGCCTTCTAAGCAATGTCGCAAGGCGGCTACGCCCGCCAGTTCAAATTCTGTACGCTTTCAAGCAAACATTTAAAGTTTTCGATGAAAACTGCTGTTCTAAATTCTTTGGTACGTTTTTAAGGCCACATCTTGAATATGCGATCCAAGCCTGGCGATCGTGGACCCAACAGGATTACAGCATGCTCGAAAGGGTGCAGTGGCGAGCCACAAAATTAGTAAGAGTTCAAGGTGAACTGCCATATGAGAATCACCTAAATAACCTAAAGCTCTATCCTCTAAATTATAGGCAGTTGCGCGGAGACTTGATACAAACCTTCCGTCTCGTGCGTGTCATGGATTGCGCCCTCCTATGTGATGACTTTTTCCAACGTGTCACTATGAATAATCTCCGAGTTTACCCATTCAAACTATGTGTGCCCTAAGTAAGATTGAATGTTAGGAAGTATTTTTTCACAAACCATGTCGTGGAATGGTGGAATAACCTACCTGAGGCGATTTTAATGTCCCGAGATCAGTTGTAAATAAGATGGCTGAGCTTAGAACAGTAGCCTTTGAGCTTGATCCAGATGTGCTGTGCATCACTGAATCCTGGGCTCACTCTCTTATTTCTGACTCAACGTTCGCTATAGATAATTTCAATTTGTACCGACAAGACCGCACTGAAAAACGTGGTGGTGGTTGCCTCCTTTATATTAAGTCATCCTTTGTACATTTCTCTTTTCAGCCGAGCATTTTGACCTTTTTTGGAAATGTATGCTTTGCTTCAGTCATCCTCCCTCACAATAAAAAAAAGCGTTGATTGGCTGTGTCTATAATCCTCCGTGTACTTCTGTCAATGAAAGCGAGCTCTGTGAACTATTTGAAAAAGTTGCAGACACTCAATTTGATGTCAAAGTAATCGTAGGTGATTTCAATCTGCCAGACATTGACTGGCAGGCAAATTCCTCTCCGTCTCAGCATCAGAAATTGGTCGATACTATTAACTTTTCAAACATGTCCCAACTGGTCAGATCAGTTACTAGAAATGACAACATTTAAGATTTAATTTTTACAAATGATGTCCATCCTCTCTTTATGAATTTTCATCATGATCTTTTTACAAGTGATCACGCAATAATTCACTGTTGTTTTCCAGTCCTCCTTCTTACGAGGCCTGAGGTTAAATGCAATAACCTCAACTTTGCTAACACAAACCATGAAATGATAAATACTTTTTTAAGCACTCTAGACTGGCATAGCATATTCGCAATCAACGATCCAAACTTTCCGTGAGCTATTGCAGAGCCTCACAGAACAAATCCAGGCATTAATCCCGTTTAAGATTTTTAATTCAAATACAGCTTTTTCTACTGTTCCGAATTTTCTCCAGAACAGACTTAAAAAATTGCGAAACAACTTAAAGATTCATCTAAAAGCTCTTTGTCAGTTCATTTAAGGATTGCACAAAAATTTGAATAAGCATCGAAAATGAGGCTCTTAAGAGATAAGCGTAGGGAGTCTCGGGCACTTTGTGATGGCAATTCATAAAAATCTGTTGCTCAAATCTTCCATGTTCGGTCATCGGCTTAGCTTCTGAATGTAACTCCGCCCTAACTTGCCAACCAGTTTACCACTGAAACTAGCCCCACTCCAACAATTACTCTGCTTTCAAATTTGCTTCTAACAACCATTAATTTCTCGCCTTCATGCATTCAAAAGGAAATAGCTCACCTAAAAAATTCACATTCGGTTGGAACTGATAACATTCCAAACTCACTTATTAAAGAGTTAAGGGAAGTTCCACCTTTACTAAGCAAGTTATTCTCAGTATTTGTCGAAAATGGTTTCTTCCCCGATTATTGGAAAAATTCTATTATAATACCAGTTTTTAAATCTGGTTCACGCTCGGACATTCATAACTATCGCGGTGTTCATAAAACGCCCTCTCTTGCTTAACTCTTCGAAAAACTTATTGCAAAACAAATCACGGATTTTTGCATAAGCAATCAAATTATCAACTTTTCCCAACACGGCTTCTTACCGGACCGTTCTTGTGAAACCTGCCACATTTCTTTTCTAAATCTACTAACCTCTCTTCGTAATGATCATCTCTCTGTGGTAGTTATCTATATTGATCTTAGTAAGGCATTCGATAAAGTGCCTCATAAACGACTTCTAGCTAAACTAGAAGCTGTAGGATTTCGTAGTCCCCTTACTGACTTTATAAGGTCATACCTAAATGATCGAAAGCAAAAAGATTTAGTAGGGACCTCATACACAAGTGCTACCTCGATTGTGTGTGGCGTCCTTCAAGGTACCATATTAGGTCCTCTGTTGTTCTTACTGTATATAAATGATATCTCATTGATAGTTTAACATTCTCAATCTTTTATTTTTTGCTGATGACCTCAAATGCGTGTATTCCTTCTCTAACTCTACGACCCAACGGTGCCTAGAACAAATTTATTCAGACTTAGACGCTCTTTCGGCCTGGAGCTCCAAATGGCTCATGGATTTCTCACCTACCAAGTGTCGCTACATGAGTTTTGGCCTGTAAGGCTGCCGCAACCTCTTATTTTTGAAGGTTGCCCTACGATTGAATGTTCCTTCATCAACGACTCGGGCTTAAACTACACCAATAAATTAGATCTTTCGCCTCATGCCGATAGAATTACGGCCAAAGCTGCTCAGAGTTGCGGCTTTATTTCTTATAATTTCTACCTTCCTTAAATTAAATTAAGACTTTATCGTATGTTTGTACTTTCCCATTCTTGAATTTTGCTGTCCTTTCTTCGGTTTAACGAACGAATATAGCCGTTCAAAAATTGAAAATGTCCAAAGACATTTCACAAAAAACTCCTACTTCCGACTCTTTCAACTACTTCCTACTCAACAAGATGCCAGCTAATGAAGCTAAAATTTCTTTTGGGTCAGGAGACGTGAAACAGGCTCTTGTCTCCTTTTCCGACTTATTTATAGTTTAACTCTCCCCGAGCTTTCTGTCATTACCCCCGTTAGTCTTCCTTATAACCTAAGAAATTATGCACTTATTATAACTCCCCCTGCATCCTCCACGTGTAAACGCTCTCTTTTTTGCTTCTAGGTATGGTTTTCTTTGAAATAACTTGCCAATTGAAATACGTTCGTTAACTAGTCTATCTGCATTCAAGCGAAGAGTGCACATTTATCTTAACACTGATTCTATTAACCTTTTATTTTCCTCATCTTTTCCCAGTAGCTTTCCCCATGACTCGGAGAAAGGACCATTGGGAATTTAAGTGACCCTCTTGAAACTATATTTTCGCTACCGCGGGTCACCCATGAACTATGATGTGTCTTTTTATCACCAGTCATCCCAACGATGAGGTCGTTCGGACGTACACATTCGGTGGTTCACAGTCTAAAATGCTACCGTTTCTTTGGATACTAACCATCATCAGAATTCAATTCTGGATCCTAAGATGCTGAGGACTTAAGTTCATTAATGCATTTTCGTGAGATTTTGTTTCATACGCCTTAGTGATCAAAAACATATCACCTCGACGTTTCATTATCTCATTCTGAACTGCTACTACCGTATTACCCTACTCTACCACCTGACAATTTTTTCCTAAGCAGTTTTTTCTCCTACCTTCTTTTCAAAAATGAATGCTTATTGAACTCTGCCTCCATTTTTATGGTAGGAGTTTTTTTTCACTGCCTATTTTTTCTAGTTCACCATTAATTTTAAAACATCGCTAACTGTTGACATAGCAGGACAAGTTATGTATTTGTACATGTTATCTGCACACATTGTCATAACTTTATTTCGTTTCTAATGTTTGCTTAGACACTGCCTTGCCGGTGCTTACCAAATATAAATTCTCAATTCTCAATTAAAAAAGTCGGTGGATACATTCAAACATCGGCTTGACATACAAATGTTGCAGCATCACGAAGACTATGTGACTACTTAACCTTAACAATACCAGTATACCACGTAACTCTGCCTGCATACACTTGACCGTAATTTCTTCACATTGCTTCTTATTCTTCTGACTTTTATGTAACAAATAGGGATTTCAAAGGCGTAAGCCTATTTTCCTCAAAAACACGTAACTGAACTGAATTGACCGTCAGTATTTTGGCGATAATAGCATACAAAGCAGCGACACTACTTTCGAAGGAAAGCCTGGCGATATTACCTTCACTTCCAGGATTTGCGTTCGTGATCTTAATGCCTGCAACCCATGATTGGCGAAACGTGCCAAAAGCGGACTCAAATTGTGTGGGTTATGAAGATGAACCTTGTGGTAGCTGTATCCATATATTGATCAAACTCTACCAATTGGAGGATGAGATTGGGGATTTAAAAAGCTCCTGAAGCAGAATATTGACGGCCAATATGAAATTGCCTGCGTTATAGCACAATAAAAAACGAAAAACGCAAATAATTCAAGATAATACCGTCTTAGAAGCTTCTAAATTTATGGATTGCAACCCGGTTAATGTCAAATTGGATAACAGTAATATCAGGACAATTTCAACCGTGCCTCTTCAAAAGGCAGTCCCCGCTTCAAACTCAACTTCTGTCAGCCATTCCAGCAGTTCAAAGAGCCCTTAGTTGAGAGCGATTCAACCAACGAATGGCAAGCTAGAAGTGGGAGACACAATAACTGGAGTATAACTTTAAAATCAACTCTCATGAATCCCTCAGGTTATTCAGAGGAATATAGGGTTGGCAGTATATCGAAGAACGGCCCAGACCGACAGAATTGCGTTGTTATCCCAAGTGGATCTGAATCGAATTCTTTTTCCTCGAAAGAACGGATCGCAACTGACCTTGGTATGATTCAGCACATGCTGAACGATAAACTTCATTCAGGAGAGAAGGTAACCGTTCGCGCAGCATTCAGGATCGGAAAAAAGGATATTGAACAGTCAAAAACTGTGAGACCATGGCCTATAAAAATAGTCTTGATCAGCAAAAATTATAACTTGTAAAAAAATCATAATTTTCGGACGCGAATACCCATAACGACCAGATAACAGGAACGCAGTTTCTGAATCCTTAGGATAACGATCAAAGCGAACCGAAAAAATCATTCTGCTTTCTTGGGTGTTCGAACAAGCCCGTAGTTGAATCCGAAGAAACCAACGCCTGGCAATCTGCAATGGGGAAAAACCACAACAGGTCAACTGTTGTTCGTGTCCACTTGAGAAGGCCGGTCAATGGCAGCATCGGAGATGGCTGATAAGCAATAAAGGACACTTCTCAAGTGCTCAGCCCAACGCTTTAGAATTGGCGATTTCTCTGTCAGCAGTGTTGTGCCATCAGAGCTGAGCAGTAGTGCGGTCCCCTTGATAAACGGGCCGTAGCTGGCCTTGATGGCTTTGAAAAAGTTTTTCATTTACCTGTGGTCCACATACCCCTGGATTTCCTCAGCCCTTCGGATCATACATGCATCCTGCATCTCCCGCAGCAATTGCCGTACAAGGCTCCGACATCTGAAGTAGGCTGGTTTGGTGGCGTTAGTCCGAAGGTCCATGTAGGCTTTGTGTAATCCATTCTTCTCCGCGAGTAAGGTACTGATATCGGCGTCATTGTCATCAAACCAGCCCTGGTATTGAAGGCGTGCGCGTCTGAGGACATCGAGTGCGGTGGCCTGGATCACATTTCGCAGTTTGCACTATCGTGTTTCCATGGTGCCGTTATTATCTGGAGAATGTAGGTTCTCAAGTTTCTCGGTTATTCGGTTGCTGAAATCAAAACAGTGAGAAGGAAAATTTAACAAAAGAGTATTTAACTTTACCTGGTGGTCGCTTACCTCGGGGCCTTTATCGGGGTTGCAGTCGGAGCCTCATCTAGGAAATGATGAGGCGGTGATCTGTCCAACCATTGGCATCGCGGATCGCCTTGGTTACCAGCATGTCCTGTCGATCTCGCCTCCGGACGAGAACATAGTCCAGCAGCTGCCAGCGCCATGACCGAGGGTGCATCCACGTGACCTACTCACGCTTCGGAAGGCAGAAGAAGGTGTTGGTCAGCAGTAGACGGTGTTCCGCACACGTTCGCAGAAGAAGGAGGCCGTTATCGTTACAGCTACCGAGACCGTTAGGACCCAGAACTCCCTGCCAGGTAGCATGGTCTGTCCCGACGAGGGTGTTGAAGTCACAAAGAACTATTAACTTGTCCTCTTTCGGCACATTCATAAGCAGGACGTGCAGGTCCTCGTAGAATTTGTCCTCCACCGCATCAAAGCTCGTCATTGGTGGAGCATAGACGCTGATGATGGTGGCGAACTGGTCTCCCCGAAAAGGCAGGCAGAGGCTCATCAGGCGATCATTGATACCCTGCGGCAGACAGGGCAGATGACCCACGATGTCGTTCCTGATGGCAAAAGCAACACCAGCGTCACCTCGCTCTGCCTTTAGCCGGCCACTCCAGAAGAAGGTGTAGCCGGCACCCACCTCTTCTAGCTGAACCTGCTCAGAAAATCGGGTCTCGCTGAGAGCAGCAATGTCCACCTTGTAGTTCCCGAGCGACAAGCTTCGTCCTCCGTTCCGGCCGGTTGCTTCTAGGATTGTCTAAAAGGGAACGAACATTCCAGGCGGCTAGTGTGAGTGGACTTACCCAAGCAGCCTGGATAGTATGGCGAGGGGGATGGGACAAGGGGGTGTTGTTGTTTGTTTGAGATTTACGACCGCGTTTTTTGTGATCAGCGAGCCGCGGCCGTGTGCAGAAGACGTGATAACCAGCATTTGTTTCGGGCACCTTTTTTAGCCCCTTCCTCTGCGAGGAGGCAAGCAGTGCTGTCCCTAAAAAGGGCTGCTCGGACATCCCAGACGGCTGCCGAAACTCCACTATGGGACACGGTTTTGTTTTAGTGGAAAACGACCCGAGTTTGCCTGGGCCGCCTACGGGTGTTGCTGTCACCCCTATTTTAGGACTTTTTGAGAGGGGGTGTGGGAAGTTCGGGGGTCAGACATACCGGGTGTGGAGGCACACACAATACTGGAGACCCTCACCTGGTTTAGTCCGCCGGTCGTGACGGTTGCCCGGAGTGGGGCCACTGGGAAGAACCCAACTTCGAGGAGCCACAGTCGAGAGTTGGGTACCAGTTAGAGGCGGCCACAGGAGCATTCACCACCTGTACGAGACAAATGGAGTGACCAAATGCTATCTGTGTGGTGCTTCCCCTAACTTGCACCCCTACATCCCTACACCCTGTCGACCTTATGTCATGATTATGGGTGACTTCAACGCCCGATAAATTAACTGGAGCACTGTTCAATCATCATGCCCGAAATCGACTTTTGATTATGTTTTTCTGCAAAAGACCTTGAAGGCACTCCTCACACAACATGTCCTTTTTCCCAGCAGAACACGTGAAAGACAAAGGGCTAACTGTCTCGATCTGGTTCTCACAAAAAAATCAGGCAGCATTGACGAGATAATTTCAATGCCCCCACTCGTTCGTAGTGATCATGTGGTGCTTATGTGGGACTACTCCTTACTCTCCGCTGTGCCTGCTATAGAGGAAAAATTGTGTAACGTTTGGCAAGGAAACTTTCATCAGATTTTTTTAGAATTTACATTTGGTTAGCACTGGCAAGGCATTGTCTAAACACATATAAGTAAGGGAATAAAGTTATGAAAATGTGTGCAGATAAAATGCACAAATACTTGAATTTTCGAGCAACAAGAAGACCGAATTTAATCGAGTCTTTGCACTGAAACAATCAGTCCACAGACATTAATTGGTTCAAATTATTGAATCAATTAACTGAATCTTCCGCTCAGTGCCTTCGATACCCCTCACAGTTTGACTAGGAGAGTTCTCCAAATCGAGCACTGTCGGAAATCTTGGCCTACATAACCCACCAGTCCAATCCATTCTCTCCAGGGTTTCTGGAGGACTTTTGTTCGACTAGGACAGTTCTCCAAATAGAGCAACCTGCCGGAAATTTTTGGCTTTGGCCTTCACAACCTACCAGTTCAATCCAGGCTCTAACTGCTCGTCAGGCTTTCTGAGGAGTATCTACAAAACAGGCTGAGTCGTTCATTATCCATATCCTGTCTAATTGATTTTTGCAATTTATATCGAGTAACTCGTTATAACAAATACTTTTAACAACTTCCACTAGCAGAAGTAGTTGAGAACGTTCGGGGGATTTCATTAATTTGCAAAAAAGGCGGCATAGATAATTTATATACTGTTTGTGTAAAAGCGCTGATAGTGTAAACCTACACCTAGCCACTCGTTACTTCCTAAGTCACCACACAAAAAATTCAAAAAGTCATGCCGCAAGCCGGAATTGAACCCGCGACCACCAACGCGATGGCGACGCTCGCTAACCACTCGACCACCTCATCACGGCGGCGAGCGCTCTCTCAAATTAATATGCATGCTATTGACAACACTGCCATTTGTGGAGGCTGTCATAAACTGTCCATGAAGCTAAACCAGCTCGAGGATGAGATAAGACAAATAAAAATCTGCGCTAAAAGGCACCTCTAAAACAGTAGATGCCACTCAGGAGTCCACTGAACGACTTACCAGAAGCAAAACCATCGATACCCGATCAAAGGGTATCCCAACAACAACTTTGAAAGCTGCTTCGGCTACTGAACAGCAAGTACCAACGGCGCAGGACAAAAAAATAGTCCGCCTAAAAACAAAAAAAGCCGTCCAAACCGCAAAACTGACACCAAGAAGGAAAAAGCCAATGGACAACCGACTTCGAAAGATTCCTCAAAAACAGCTCGAACACGAAGCTTTGACCATTGCCTTGTCCTCCACAGGAAGTACTGAGATTCTCACACCAAGCACAAGCAGTAGAACCGATTCCCCAACCAAAAAAATACCACCTGCGATTCAAAAATCGTCGAACCCGTGGAATTCGCCGAATCGAAAAAAACCGGATCAAAGCCAACGCATAGCCAATCAGCATCCCTCCATCATCACCAGTTCGCAACGTGAAACCTTCCCACCAGATAGAGGAAGACAGCGTCGTAGTTACAAAAAATGCCACGGACAGAAAAAAAGCTTCATAATACAGGGACTACCTGAATCAACAGCTGCGACTCCAGTAGACCGATATTCTGAAGACATGAACCACTTTCGTGAACTTCTGAACAATATGCTGGAACCAAATACGTCGATTGAACTGGAAAAAGCCTTCCGCCTTAAAAAAACGGCCCGAAAGCCAATCCGAATCAACACGTCCTAGGCCTCTAAAAGTTATCTTGACCAGTAGCCAGGACGCCAGTCACATTCTGTCAAGGCGCTTTAAGTTACAAAAACTCAAACCCTGGAATTTTTTTCAACAGGACTTCTCACCTGCAGAGCGGAACAAACGCCATCAACTTGTCATCGAACTAAGACGGCGGCTCAGCGAGGGGGAAACAAACTTGGCTATTTACAACAACCAAGCGATCCATCGTCCATTATTCTCCCCTGGAGAGGCCCGTTCCGGATTACCACGCAGTTGGCCCAGTAAACAGGGGCTCGCGCCCGACTGTTAGCACTTTCCGAGCAAAACCGAAAAACTAACATGCATGTACACTAATGCACAGAGTATATTATCGAAGCTCGACGAGCTTAAGATTCATTTCTGCGATCTATCTCCAGATATAATTTCCGTAACAGAAACTTGGTTGTCCCAACACGTGGACGACCGAGAGGTAAATATGGCTGGCTACCAACTTTTTAGAAAAAGACAGGAAAGAGCGTCAAAGGAGGTGGCGTACTCACATACGTGAAAAAGCGAAATTACAGTTTTAGACAAAAACTTATAAACTCGCGCCTACTTCCGATGCGATATGGCTATCCGTAAAAGTGCCAGGTACATCAAGTCTAGATGTCCTGACAGTCTACCGCCCACCGAGAAGAGACCCCGTAGCTGATGCTTACCTGCTAGAGGAACTTGAAAAAGATTGCCACACGGTTGGATATCCTGATCATGGGTGACTTCAATGCGCCTCACATCGACTGGAGCTCGACCTGTGCACATAGTTCTGATCTAGCCTTCGACGGTTGTTTTCTGAGCACGACACTAAAGCTACGTCTCACACAGCACGTCACTTTTTCCAACCAGGGTGTGCGAAGGACAACAGGCCAATTGCCTGGACCTAGTTCTCACGAAGTCGCACGACAGCATCGACGAAGTGTCGTGTCTACCGCCGCTAGGCAAAAGTGACCACGTGGTAATGCGATGGGAGTACTCACTATTTTCTATACCAGCAAGACCCACAACAATCAGAAGGAATATATGGCAAGGCGATTTCGGTGGAATGAGGGCCGAACTCATGCGCACCCAGTGGGAACCTTTATTCTTTGGAAACGTAACCGAGGACTGGGAAACGTTCCGGGACATACCGCACAGGCTCATGGAAAAACACTGTCCAATTTTTGAGAAAAAGGTTAACGAACAGACCGCGATGGCTTTCGCAGGCCTTAAAAATTCGAAGTTAACAAAAAAAGCGGAGATTGTGGAAAAAAATCGCTTACGGACGGAACTCCTACATCTCTAAATGCGTATAAAAATGCAGAGAAATCGGGTCAAGGGCCTTATTTTTAGAACAAGACAGGCTTTCGAAGTGGACCTGCTGAACCGGGCCACCGTGAACCCGAAACTGTTTTTACGGTTACCCTCAGACAGAATACACGGAACAAGGATCCAATACCCCTGCTGAGGACCGCCGAGGGCATAGACCTCACTGAAGACGGTGCGAAGGCTAATCATCTTTCGGAATTTTTTTCCAGTCGGTTTTCTCCAAAGGAAACGAGATACGATCACCCTACCGATGGCTTCGAAGTGGATACAATAGTCGAGACTGTTAATTTTACCTAGACTACTGTCCTCAAAGAACTTTTTGGGGTTAAAGGAATCCAAGTCTCCGGGTCCCGATGAAGTACCTGCCAAGCTGTTGAGAAGAGCTCGCGAGAGAGTTGGCAAAAACCACTCTCTACGCTTTTCCAAGCATCCTTCCAGACCGGAAGTCTACCAGCCGACTGGAAATCCGCATGGATTACGCCGTTTTATAAGGGTGGAAGCCGAGCCTCTGCTAACAATTATCGACCGGTCAAGTCTAACTTCAGTTTGCTGCAAAATCATGGAAAAAAATAATTAGCAACAACTAATACAGTTCTTCGAACATAACAATCTGCTATCCGATGCCCAGCACGGTTTCCGTAGAGGTAGATCCTGCGTCACAAATTTGCTCTACTGTTTAGAACGTTGGACTGAAGCGGTCGATAGTGGTAATACGGTGCACGCAGTCTATATAGACTTCAAAAAGGCTTTTTGATAGCGTGCCGCACCACCGCCTTCTTTATAAACTCAACCGCATAGGCGTAAGAGGTAGACTTCTGACATGGATAGAAAACTTCTTAACTGGCCGCTCACAAACTGTGCATATCAGCGACAAACAGTCGACTAAAGTTGAGGTCGAGAGTGGTGTTCCCTGCAAGGCTCTGTTCTCGGCTCCTATACTGTTCATTGTCTACATCAACGATTGTGCCAACGAACTGGACTGCGATATTGCCATGTTTGCCGATGATCTCAAACTTTGGCGCGTCATTCAAACTGCGGCTGATGAAGAGAACTTGCAGGCAAACTTAAATCGACTCCAGAAATGGTCAAATGACTGGCTCTTGCCGTTTAATGAGAGCAAGTGCAACATCATACGAGTCGGGAAAAAGCAATCCTTCGAACCGTACGATTTACAGTCTGAATGGCATTCCATTGAAAGAAGTGGATGTCCAAAAAGGACCTTGGAGTCTGATCACGCCTTCGCTTAAACCCTCCCTACATTGCGCAAAGGTAGCGAAGTCAGCCATGTCGATTCTGTACCTCGTTAAACGAGCGTTTTGCAGCCTTCACTACCGACTGTTTCGCTAAAGTCTTCGGAACATTCCTGCGGCCACAGCTGGAGTCCGCTATCCAAGCTTGGAGACCCTGGGCGGCGAAGGACATCAACATCCTCGAAAAAGGTCCAAAGGCGAGCAACCAAACTTGTCCTTGGACATGGCTCACTGCCTTATGAAACACGGCTGTCGAGTCTCAATCTCTTTCCCTTGCACTATAGACAGCTTCGGGGTGACCTGATACTAACATTCCGCATACTACGTATCCAGGACTGTTGTCTGGTGCCAGGGGATTTCTTCGAGTTAGCAAAAACAACGAACTTGAGAGGTCATCCTCTCAAATTACGTGTGACTGGAGCAAGGCTAGACACTCGGAAGTACTTCTTCTCCAAAAAGAGTAGTAGAAGCTTGGAATAGTCTTCCTCTGGATGTTGTAATGTCGGACTCCTGGAGGTTTTTAAGCGAAAGTTAGATCGATATAATGGTGCGAGCTACAACACTAACTGAAAGCTGCAAGTGTGACGTCATAAAGTAAGGCATTAATGATACTACTAGTTATATTTGAGTAACATTTCCTTTGTTTGTTATTTTCGTTCGAGGGCTTGCATTCTCCCATTTCTCCCATGCTGGGGTCCTCGAGGTCTCGATGCTTAACTTATTTTACACACCTTGGTGACACCGTGAGTATTCGCATCAGCTGGACCTGGCGTCCGTCGTCCATGAGGTGTATGAACCTTATCCCCTGGTTCGAACCGCAATGGACCGAGGATGATCTGGACATCTATTTCAACCTTTGAAATCCCTCAACGGACGCTGCAATCAGCAATGGAGCATCATGTGACCTCCGAAATGCCCCCCGTTGGACCCCCCTCCCAAGGGCGACAGTTTTTTTCTCCTAAATATCACCGGGGAGTTTTTTTTCTCACTGTCTGCTCTTTTTTCAACTTTGTTCCACTATGTTACGGCCTCGCCAACATATCGAGATACTATTTTTTGATACCACAACCTCGTATGTACAAATAGGGAATTCAAAGGTGACTCCACCTACATCTCCCTCAAATATACTGATACTGATACTGATACTTAATAATGTAGACAGAACTTATCTTGCTAGGTCAACAGTTAGCACTGTTTTGAAATTAATGGTGAACTAGAAAAAATAGGCAGTAAAAAACAAACTCCTACCTTAAAAATTGAGGCAGAGTTAAATAGGCCTTCATTTTCGAATAGAAGGTAGGAGAACAAACTTCTTAGGAAGATAAGGTCAGGTGGTAGAGTAGGGTAATGCTGCAGTAGCATTTCAGAATGAGATAATGAAACTTCGAGTTGATGCCTTCTTGATCACTTAGGCGCATGAAACTAAATCTCATGAAAATGCGTCGATGAATTTAAGTCCACAGCATCTTAGGATCCAGAATTGAATTCTGATGATGGTTAGTATCCAAAGAAACGGTAGCATTTTGGATTGTGGACCACTGAGT
>WEDG01002749.1:0-50305 GCA_017591395.1 Schistocephalus solidus | reverse complement strand
GTATTTGAGTCGAACGCTCTACCATTGAGCCACAGGGCTCGCTGGTTTGTCGGTTGCGATCGGGAATATGATGATAGTGTGTGGCTCACCGATCTGCTTAAGGAACATTTATGTTCCGTTGTGCCCTGGAACTCAGACTAGAGTACTCACAGGCAGTCGCATAGCGACATGTAGCATCTGTTTGATAATGTGGAACCGACAAAGACAAGGGAGACCGGAATTGCCATTTCGGGCTTATTAGCCGTCATCAGCCAGTCATATCCCAATCCCAAGTGTGGAACACCTGGGATTCGAACCCGCGACCTTTGGTATTTGAGTCGTACGCTCCCATTGAGCCACGGGCTCGTTGTTTGTCGGTTGCGATCGGGAATATGATGATAGTGTGTGGCTCACCGATCTGCTTAAGGAACATTTATGTTCCATTGTGCCCTGGAACTCAGACTAGAGTACTCACAGCCGTCGCATTGCGACATGTAGCATCTGTTGATAATGTGGAACCGACAAAGAAAAAGGGAGACCGGAATGGCCATTTCTGGCTTATTAGCCGTCATCAGCCAGTCATACCCAATCCCAAGTGTGGAACACCTGGATTCTGAACCCGCGACCTTCTTGGTATTTGAGTCGAACGCTCACCATTGAGCCACGGGCTCGTTGCTTTGTCGGTTGCGATCGGGAATATGATGATAGTGTGTGGCTCACCGATCTGCTTAAGGAACATTTATGTTCCGTTGTGCCCTGGAACTCAGACTAGAGTACTCACAGGCCGTCGCATTGCGACATGTAGCATCTGTTGATAATGTGGAACCGACAAAGACAAGGGAGACCGGAATGGCCATTTCTGGCTTATTAGCCGTCATCAGCCAGTCATATCCAATCCCAAGTGTGGAACACCATGGATTCCAACCCACGACCTTTGGTATTTGAGTCGAACGCTCATCCATTTAGCCACGGGCTCGTTGCTTTGTCGGTTGCGATCGGGAATATGATGATAGTGTGTGGCTCACCGATCTGCTTAAGGAACATTTATGTTCCGTTGTGCCCTGGAACTCAGACTAGAGTACTCACTGGCCGTTGCATTGCGACATGTAGCATCTTTTGATAATGTGGAACCGACAAAAGACAAGGGAGACCGGAATGGCCATTTCTGGCTTATTAGCCGTCATCAGCCAGTCATATCCAATCCCAAGTGTGGAACACCTGGGATTCTAACCCGCGACCTTCTGTGTTTGAGTTGAACGCTCATCCATTGAGCCACGGGCTCGTTGCTTTGTCGGTTGCGATCGGAAATATGATGATAGTGTGTGGCTCTCCAATCTGCTTAAGGAACATTTATGTTCCGTTGTGCCCTTGAACTCAGACTAGAGTTCTCACTACAGTCGCATAGCGACGTTTAGCATCTTTTGATAATGTGGAACCGACAAAGACAAAGCAGACCGGAATGGCCATTTCTGGCTTTTTAGCCGTCATCAGCCAGACAAACCCAATCCCAACTGTGGATCACCTGGCATTCGAACCCACGACATTTGGTATTTGAGTCGAACGATCTACCATTTAGCCACATGCTCGTTGCTTTGTTTGTTGCGATCGGGAATATGATGATAGTGTGTGGCTCACCGATCTGCTTAAGGAAGATTTATGTTCCGTTGTGCCCTGGAGCTCAGACTAGAGTACTCACAGGCCGTCGCATGGCGACATGAAGCATCTTTTGATAATGTGGAACCGACAAAGACAAGGGAGACCGGACTGGCCATTTCTGGCTTATTAGCCGTCATCAGCCAGTCATACCTAATGCCAAAGTGTGGAACACCTGGGATTCGAACCCACGACCTTTGGTATTTGAGTCGAACGCTCATCCATTTAGCCACGGGCTCGTTGCTTTGTCGGTTGCGATCGGGAATATGATGATAGTGTGTGGCTCACCGATCTGCTTAAGGAACATTTATGTTCCGTTGTGCCCTGGAACTCAGACTAGAGTACTCACAGGCCGTCGCATTGCGACATGTAGCATCTGTTGATAATGTGGAACCGACAAAGACAAGGGAGACCGGAATGGCCATTTCTGGCTTATTAGCCGTCATCAGCCAGTCATACCCAATCCCAAGTGTGGAACACCTGGGATTCGAACCCGCGACCTTTGGTATTTGAGTCGAACGCTCTACCATTGAGCCACGGGCTCGTTGCTTTGTCGGTTGCGATCGGGAATATGATGATAGTGTGTGGCTCACCGATCTGCTTAAGGAACATTTATGTTCCGTTGTGCCCTGGAACTCAGACTAGAGTACTCACAGGCCGTCGCATAGCGACGTGTAGCATCTGTTGATAATGTGGAACCGACAAAAGACAAGGGAGACCGGAATGGCCATTTCTGGCTTATTAGCCGTCATCAGCCAGTCATACCCAATCCCAAGTGTGGAACACCTGGGATTCGAACCCGCGACCTTTGGTATTTGAGTCGAACGCTCTACCATTGAGCCACGGGCTCGTTGCTTTGTCGGTTGCGATCGGGAATATGATGATAGTGTGTGGCTCACCGATCTGCTTAAGGAACATTTATGTTCCGTTGTGCCCTGGAACTCAGACTAGAGTACTCACAGGCAGTCGCATAGCGACGTGTAGCATCTGTTGATAATGTGGAACCGACAAAAGACAAGGGAGACCGGAATGGCCATTTCTGGCTTATTAGCCGTCATCAGCCAGTCATACCCAATCCCAAGTGTGGAACACCTGGGATTCGAACCCGCGACCTTTGGTATTTGAGTCGAACGCTCTACCATTGAGCCACGGGCTCGTTGCTTTGTCGGTTGCGATCGGGAATATGATGATAGTGTGTGGCTCACCGATCTGCTTAAGGAACATTTATGTTCCGTTGTGCCCTGGAACTCAGACTAGAGTACTCACAGGCAGTCGCATAGCGACGTGTAGCATCTGTTGATAATGTGGAACCGACAAAAGACAAGGGAGACCGGAATGGCCATTTCTGGCTTATTAGCCGTCATCAGCCAGTCATACCCAATCCCAAGTGTGGAACACCTGGGATTCGAACCCGCGACCTTTGGTATTTGAGTCGAACGCTCTACCATTGAGCCACGGGCTCGTTGCTTTGTCGGTTGCGATCGGGAATATGATGATAGTGTGTGGCTCACCGATCTGCTTAAGGAACATTTATGTTCCGTTGTGCCCTGGAACTCAGACTAGAGTACTCACAGGCAGTCGCATAGCGACGTGTAGCATCTGTTGATAATGTGGAACCGACAAAGACAAGGGGAGACCGGAATGGCCATTTCTGGCTTATTAGCCGTCATCAGCCAGTCATACCCAATCCCAAGTGTGGAACACCTGGGATTCGAACCCACGACCTTTGGTATTTGAGTCGAACGCTCTACCATTGAGCCACGGGCTCGTTGCTTTGTCGGTTGCGATCGGGAATATGATGATAGTGTGTGGCTCACCGATCTGCTTAAGGAACATTTATGTTCCGTTGTGCCCTGGAACTCAGACTAGAGTACTCACAGGCAGTCGCATAGCGACGTGTAGCATCTGTTGATAATGTGGAACCGACAAAGACAAGGGAGACCGGAATGGCCATTTCTGGCTTATTAGCCGTCATCAGCCAGTCATACCCAATCCCAAGTGTGGAACACCTGGGATTCGAACCCGCGACCTTTGGTATTTGAGTCGAACGCTCTACCATTGAGCCACGGGCTCGTTGCTTTGTCGGTTGCGATCGGGAATATGATGATAGTGTGTGGCTCACCGATCTGCTTAAGGAACATTTATGTTCCGTTGTGCCCTGGAACTCAGACTAGAGTACTCACAGGCAGTCGCATAGCGACGTGTAGCATCTGTTGATAATGTGGAACCGACAAAGACAAGGGAGACCGGAATGGCCATTTCTGGCTTATTAGCCGTCATCAGCCAGTCATACCCAATCCCAAGTGTGGAACACCTGGGATTCGAACCCGCGACCTTTGGTATTTGAGTCGAACGCTCTACCATTGAGCCACGGGCTCGTTGCTTTGTCGGTTGCGATCGGGAATATGATGATAGTGTGTGGCTCACCGATCTGCTTAAGGAACATTTATGTTCCGTTGTGCCCTGGAACTCAGACTAGAGTACTCACAGGCAGTCGCATAGCGACGTGTAGCATCTGTTGATAATGTGGAACCGACAAAGACAAGGGAGACCGGAATGGCCATTTCTGGCTTATTAGCCGTCATCAGCCAGTCATACCCAATCCCAAGTGTGGAACACCTGGGATTCGAACCCGCGACCTTTGGTATTTGAGTCGAACGCTCTACCATTGAGCCACGGGCTCGTTGCTTTGTCGGTTGCGATCGGGAATATGATGATAGTGTGTGGCTCACCGATCTGCTTAAGGAACATTTATGTTCCGTTGTGCCCTGGAACTCAGACTAGAGTACTCACAGGCAGTCGCATAGCGACGTGTAGCATCTGTTGATAATGTGGAACCGACAAAGACAAGGAGACCGGAATGGCCATTTCTGGCTTATTAGCCGTCATCAGCCAGTCATACCCAATCCCAAGTGTGGAACACCTGGGATTCGAACCCGCGACCTTTGGTATTTGAGTCGAACGCTCTACCATTGAGCCACGGGCTCGTTGCTTTGTCGGTTGCGATCGGGAATATGATGATAGTGTGTGGCTCACCGATCTGCTTAAGGAACATTTATGTTCCGTTGTGCCCTGGAACTCAGACTAGAGTACTCACAGGCAGTCGCATAGCGACGTGTAGCATCTGTTGATAATGTGGAACCGACAAAGACAAGGGAGACCGGAATGGCCATTTCTGGCTTATTAGCCGTCATCAGCCAGTCATACCCAATCCCAAGTGTGGAACACCTGGGATTCGAACCCGCGACCTTTGGTATTTGAGTCGAACGCTCTACCATTGAGCCACGGGCTCGTTGCTTTGTCGGTTGCGATCGGGAATATGATGATAGTGTGTGGCTCACCGATCTGCTTAAGGAACATTTATGTTCCGTTGTGCCCTGGAACTCAGACTAGAGTACTCACAGGCAGTCGCATAGCGACGTGTAGCATCTGTTGATAATGTGGAACCGACAAAGACAAGGGAGACCGGAATGGCCATTTCTGGCTTATTAGCCGTCATCAGCCAGTCATACCCAATCCCAAGTGTGGAACACCTGGGATTCGAACCCGCGACCTTTGGTATTTGAGTCGAACGCTCTACCATTGAGCCACGGGCTCGTTGCTTTGTCGGTTGCGATCGGGAATATGATGATAGTGTGTGG
Source organism: Schistocephalus solidus (assembly GCA_017591395.1). Taxonomy (NCBI): domain Eukaryota; kingdom Metazoa; phylum Platyhelminthes; class Cestoda; order Diphyllobothriidea; family Diphyllobothriidae; genus Schistocephalus; species Schistocephalus solidus. The sequence continues at coordinate 45,032 of WEDG01002749.1, read as the reverse complement.
CTCACCGATCTGCTTAAGGAACATTTATGTTCCGTTGTGCCCTGGAACTCAGACTAGAGTACTCACAGGCAGTCGCATAGCGACGTGTAGCATCTGTTGATAATGTGGAACCGACAAAGACAAGGGAGACCGGAATGGCCATTTCTGGCTTATTAGCCGTCATCAGCCAGTCATACCCAATCCCAAGTGTGGAACACCTGGGATTCGAACCCGCGACCTTTGGTATTTGAGTCGAACGCTCTACCATTGAGCCACGGGCTCGTTGCTTTGTCGGTTGCGATCGGGAATATGATGATAGTGTGTGGCTCACCGATCTGCTTAAGGAACATTTATGTTCCGTTGTGCCCTGGAACTCAGACTAGAGTACTCACAGGCAGTCGCATAGCGACGTGTAGCATCTGTTGATAATGTGGAACCGACAAAGACAAGGGAGACCGGAATGGCCATTTCTGGCTTATTAGCCGTCATCAGCCAGTCATACCCAATCCCAAGTGTGGAACACCTGGGATTCGAACCCGCGACCTTTGGTATTTGAGTCGAACGCTCTACCATTGAGCCACGGGCTCGTTGCTTTGTCGGTTGCGATCGGGAATATGATGATAGTGTGTGGCTCACCGATCTGCTTAAGGAACATTTATGTTCCGTTGTGCCCTGGAACTCAGACTAGAGTACTCACAGGCAGTCGCATAGCGACGTGTAGCATCTGTTGATAATGTGGAACCGACAAAGACAAGGGAGACCGGAATGGCCATTTCTGGCTTATTAGCCGTCATCAGCCAGTCATACCCAATCCCAAGTGTGGAACACCTGGGATTCGAACCCGCGACCTTTGGTATTTGAGTCGAACGCTCTACCATTGAGCCACGGGCTCGTTGCTTTGTCGGTTGCGATCGGGAATATGATGATAGTGTGTGGCTCACCGATCTGCTTAAGGAACATTTATGTTCCGTTGTGCCCTGGAACTCAGACTAGAGTACTCACAGGCAGTCGCATAGCGACGTGTAGCATCTGTTGATAATGTGGAACCGACAAAGACAAGGGGAGACCGGAATGGCCATTTCTGGCTTATTAGCCGTCATCAGCCAGTCATACCCAATCCCAAGTGTGGAACACCTGGGATTCGAACCCGCGACCTTTGGTATTTGAGTCGAACGCTCTACCATTGAGCCACGGGCTCGTTGCTTTGTCGGTTGCGATCGGGAATATGATGATAGTGTGTGGCTCACCGATCTGCTTAAGGAACATTTATGTTCCGTTGTGCCCTGGAACTCAGACTAGAGTACTCACAGGCAGTCGCATAGCGACGTGTAGCATCTGTTGATAATGTGGAACCGACAAAGACAAGGGAGACCGGAATGGCCATTTCTGGCTTATTAGCCGTCATCAGCCAGTCATACCCAATCCCAAGTGTGGAACACCTGGGATTCGAACCCGCGACCTTTGGTATTTGAGTCGAACGCTCTACCATTGAGCCACGGGCTCGTTGCTTTGTCGGTTGCGATCGGGAATATGATGATAGTGTGTGGCTCACCGATCTGCTTAAGGAACATTTATGTTCCGTTGTGCCCTGGAACTCAGACTAGAGTACTCACAGGCAGTCGCATAGCGACGTGTAGCATCTGTTGATAATGTGGAACCGACAAAGACAAGGGGAGACCGGAATGGCCATTTCTGGCTTATTAGCCGTCATCAGCCAGTCATACCCAATCCCAAGTGTGGAACACCTGGGATTCGAACCCGCGACCTTTGGTATTTGAGTCGAACGCTCTACCATTGAGCCACGGGCTCGTTGCTTTGTCGGTTGCGATCGGGAATATGATGATAGTGTGTGGCTCACCGATCTGCTTAAGGAACATTTATGTTCCGTTGTGCCCTGGAACTCAGACTAGAGTACTCACAGGCAGTCGCATAGCGACGTGTAGCATCTGTTGATAATGTGGAACCGACAAAGACAAGGGAGACCGGAATGGCCATTTCTGGCTTATTAGCCGTCATCAGCCAGTCATACCCAATCCCAAGTGTGGAACACCTGGGATTCGAACCCGCGACCTTTGGTATTTGAGTCGAACGCTCTACCATTGAGCCACGGGCTCGTTGCTTTGTCGGTTGCGATCGGGAATATGATGATAGTGTGTGGCTCACCGATCTGCTTAAGGAACATTTATGTTCCGTTGTGCCCTGGAACTCAGACTAGAGTACTCACAGGCAGTCGCATAGCGACGTGTAGCATCTGTTGATAATGTGGAACCGACAAAGACAAGGGAGACCGGAATGGCCATTTCTGGCTTATTAGCCGTCATCAGCCAGTCATACCCAATCCCAAGTGTGGAACACCTGGGATTCGAACCCGCGACCTTTGGTATTTGAGTCGAACGCTCTACCATTGAGCCACGGGCTCGTTGCTTTGTCGGTTGCGATCGGGAATATGATGATAGTGTGTGGCTCACCGATCTGCTTAAGGAACATTTATGTTCCGTTGTGCCCTGGAACTCAGACTAGAGTACTCACAGGCAGTCGCATAGCGACGTGTAGCATCTGTTGATAATGTGGAACCGACAAAGACAAGGGAGACCGGAATGGCCATTTCTGGCTTATTAGCCGTCATCAGCCAGTCATACCCAATCCCAAGTGTGGAACACCTGGGATTCGAACCCGCGACCTTTGGTATTTGAGTCGAACGCTCTACCATTGAGCCACGGGCTCGTTGCTTTGTCGGTTGCGATCGGGAATATGATGATAGTGTGTGGCTCACCGATCTGCTTAAGGAACATTTATGTTCCGTTGTGCCCTGGAACTCAGACTAGAGTACTCACAGGCAGTCGCATAGCGACGTGTAGCATCTGTTGATAATGTGGAACCGACAAAGACAAGGGAGACCGGAATGGCCATTTCTGGCTTATTAGCCGTCATCAGCCAGTCATACCCAATCCCAAGTGTGGAACACCTGGGATTCGAACCCGCGACCTTTGGTATTTGAGTCGAACGCTCTACCATTGAGCCACGGGCTCGTTGCTTTGTCGGTTGCGATCGGGAATATGATGATAGTGTGTGGCTCACCGATCTGCTTAAGGAACATTTATGTTCCGTTGTGCCCTGGAACTCAGACTAGAGTACTCACAGGCAGTCGCATAGCGACGTGTAGCATCTGTTGATAATGTGGAACCGACAAAGACAAGGGAGACCGGAATGGCCATTTCTGGCTTATTAGCCGTCATCAGCCAGTCATACCCAATCCCAAGTGTGGAACACCTGGGATTCGAACCCGCGACCTTTGGTATTTGAGTCGAACGCTCTACCATTGAGCCACGGGCTCGTTGCTTTGTCGGTTGCGATCGGGAATATGATGATAGTGTGTGGCTCACCGATCTGCTTAAGGAACATTTATGTTCCGTTGTGCCCTGGAACTCAGACTAGAGTACTCACAGGCAGTCGCATAGCGACGTGTAGCATCTGTTGATAATGTGGAACCGACAAAGACAAGGGAGACCGGAATGGCCATTTCTGGCTTATTAGCCGTCATCAGCCAGTCATACCCAATCCCAAGTGTGGAACACCTGGGATTCGAACCCGCGACCTTTGGTATTTGAGTCGAACGCTCTACCATTGAGCCACGGGCTCGTTGCTTTGTCGGTTGCGATCGGGAATATGATGATAGTGTGTGGCTCACCGATCTGCTTAAGGAACATTTATGTTCCGTTGTGCCCTGGAACTCAGACTAGAGTACTCACAGGCAGTCGCATAGCGACGTGTAGCATCTGTTGATAATGTGGAACCGACAAAGACAAGGGAGACCGGAATGGCCATTTCTGGCTTATTAGCCGTCATCAGCCAGTCATACCCAATCCCAAGTGTGGAACACCTGGGATTCGAACCCGCGACCTTTGGTATTTGAGTCGAACGCTCTACCATTGAGCCACGGGCTCGTTGCTTTGTCGGTTGCGATCGGGAATATGATGATAGTGTGTGGCTCACCGATCTGCTTAAGGAACATTTATGTTCCGTTGTGCCCTGGAACTCAGACTAGAGTACTCACAGGCAGTCGCATAGCGACGTGTAGCATCTGTTGATAATGTGGAACCGACAAAGACAAGGGAGACCGGAATGGCCATTTCTGGCTTATTAGCCGTCATCAGCCAGTCATACCCAATCCCAAGTGTGGAACACCTGGGATTCGAACCCGCGACCTTTGGTATTTGAGTCGAACGCTCTACCATTGAGCCACGGGCTCGTTGCTTTGTCGGTTGCGATCGGGAATATGATGATAGTGTGTGGCTCACCGATCTGCTTAAGGAACATTTATGTTCCGTTGTGCCCTGGAACTCAGACTAGAGTACTCACAGGCAGTCGCATAGCGACGTGTAGCATCTGTTGATAATGTGGAACCGACAAAGACAAGGGAGACCGGAATGGCCATTTCTGGCTTATTAGCCGTCATCAGCCAGTCATACCCAATCCCAAGTGTGGAACACCTGGGATTCGAACCCGCGACCTTTGGTATTTGAGTCGAACGCTCTACCATTGAGCCACGGGCTCGTTGCTTTGTCGGTTGCGATCGGGAATATGATGATAGTGTGTGGCTCACCGATCTGCTTAAGGAACATTTATGTTCCGTTGTGCCCTGGAACTCAGACTAGAGTACTCACAGGCAGTCGCATAGCGACGTGTAGCATCTGTTGATAATGTGGAACCGACAAAGACAAGGGAGACCGGAATGGCCATTTCTGGCTTATTAGCCGTCATCAGCCAGTCATACCCAATCCCAAGTGTGGAACACCTGGGATTCGAACCCGCGACCTTTGGTATTTGAGTCGAACGCTCTACCATTGAGCCACGGGCTCGTTGCTTTGTCGGTTGCGATCGGGAATATGATGATAGTGTGTGGCTCACCGATCTGCTTAAGGAACATTTATGTTCCGTTGTGCCCTGGAACTCAGACTAGAGTACTCACAGGCAGTCGCATAGCGACGTGTAGCATATGTTGATAATGTGGAACCGACAAAGACAAGGGGAGACCGGAATGGCCATTTCTGGCTTATTAGCCGTCATCAGCCAGTCATACCCAATCCCAAGTGTGGAACACCTGGGATTCGAACCCGCGACCTTTGGTATTTGAGTCGAACGCTCTACCATTGAGCCACGGGCTCGTTGCTTTGTCGGTTGCGATCGGGAATATGATGATAGTGTGTGGCTCACCGATCTGCTTAAGGAACATTTATGTTCCGTTGTGCCCTGGAACTCAGACTAGAGTACTCACAGGCAGTCGCATAGCGACGTGTAGCATCTGTTGATAATGTGGAACCGACAAAGACAAGGGAGACCGGAATGGCCATTTCTGGCTTATTAGCCGTCATCAGCCAGTCATACCCAATCCCAAGTGTGGAACACCTGGGATTCGAACCCGCGACCTTTGGTATTTGAGTCGAACGCTCTACCATTGAGCCACGGGCTCGTTGCTTTGTCGGTTGCGATCGGGAATATGATGATAGTGTGTGGCTCACCGATCTGCTTAAGGAACATTTATGTTCCGTTGTGCCCTGGAACTCAGACTAGAGTACTCACAGGCAGTCGCATAGCGACGTGTAGCATCTGTTGATAATGTGGAACCGACAAAGACAAGGGAGACCGGAATGGCCATTTCTGGCTTATTAGCCGTCATCAGCCAGTCATACCCAATCCCAAGTGTGGAACACCTGGGATTCGAACCCGCGACCTTTGGTATTTGAGTCGAACGCTCTACCATTGAGCCACGGGCTCGTTGCTTTGTCGGTTGCGATCGGGAATATGATGATAGTGTGTGGCTCACCGATCTGCTTAAGGAACATTTATGTTCCGTTGTGCCCTGGAACTCAGACTAGAGTACTCACAGGCAGTCGCATAGCGACGTGTAGCATCTGTTGATAATGTGGAACCGACAAAGACAAGGGGAGACCGGAATGGCCATTTCTGGCTTATTAGCCGTCATCAGCCAGTCATACCCAATCCCAAGTGTGGAACACCTGGGATTCGAACCCGCGACCTTTGGTATTTGAGTCGAACGCTCTACCATTGAGCCACGGGCTCGTTGCTTTGTCGGTTGCGATCGGGAATATGATGATAGTGTGTGGCTCACCGATCTGCTTAAGGAACATTTATGTTCCGTTGTGCCCTGGAACTCAGACTAGAGTACTCACAGGCAGTCGCATAGCGACGTGTAGCATATGTTGATAATGTGGAACCGACAAAGACAAGGGAGACCGGAATGGCCATTTCTGGCTTATTAGCCGTCATCAGCCAGTCATACCCAATCCCAAGTGTGGAACACCTGGGATTCGAACCCGCGACCTTTGGTATTTGAGTCGAACGCTCTACCATTGAGCCACGGGCTCGTTGCTTTGTCGGTTGCGATCGGGAATATGATGATAGTGTGTGGCTCACCGATCTGCTTAAGGAACATTTATGTTCCGTTGTGCCCTGGAACTCAGACTAGAGTACTCACAGGCAGTCGCATAGCGACGTGTAGCATATGTTGATAATGTGGAACCGACAAAGACAAGGGAGACCGGAATGGCCATTTCTGGCTTATTAGCCGTCATCAGCCAGTCATACCCAATCCCAAGTGTGGAACACCTGGGATTCGAACCCGCGACCTTTGGTATTTGAGTCGAACGCTCTACCATTGAGCCACGGGCTCGTTGCTTTGTCGGTTGCGATCGGGAATATGATGATAGTGTGTGGCTCACCGATCTGCTTAAGGAACATTTATGTTCCGTTGTGCCCTGGAACTCAGACTAGAGTACTCACAGGCAGTCGCATAGCGACGTGTAGCATCTGTTGATAATGTGGAACCGACAAAGACAAGGGAGACCGGAATGGCCATTTCTGGCTTATTAGCCGTCATCAGCCAGTCATACCCAATCCCAAGTGTGGAACACCTGGGATTCGAACCCGCGACCTTTGGTATTTGAGTCGAACGCTCTACCATTGAGCCACGGGCTCGTTGCTTTGTCGGTTGCGATCGGGAATATGATGATAGTGTGTGGCTCACCGATCTGCTTAAGGAACATTTATGTTCCGTTGTGCCCTGGAACTCAGACTAGAGTACTCACAGGCAGTCGCATAGCGACGTGTAGCATCTGTTGATAATGTGGAACCGACAAAGACAAGGGGAGACCGGAATGGCCATTTCTGGCTTATTAGCCGTCATCAGCCAGTCATACCCAATCCCAAGTGTGGAACACCTGGGATTCGAACCCGCGACCTTTGGTATTTGAGTCGAACGCTCTACCATTGAGCCACGGGCTCGTTGCTTTGTCGGTTGCGATCGGGAATATGATGATAGTGTGTGGCTCACCGATCTGCTTAAGGAACATTTATGTTCCGTTGTGCCCTGGAACTCAGACTAGAGTACTCACAGGCAGTCGCATAGCGACGTGTAGCATCTGTTGATAATGTGGAACCGACAAAGACAAGGGGAGACCGGAATGGCCATTTCTGGCTTATTAGCCGTCATCAGCCAGTCATACCCAATCCCAAGTGTGGAACACCTGGGATTCGAACCCGCGACCTTTGGTATTTGAGTCGAACGCTCTACCATTGAGCCACGGGCTCGTTGCTTTGTCGGTTGCGATCGGGAATATGATGATAGTGTGTGGCTCACCGATCTGCTTAAGGAACATTTATGTTCCGTTGTGCCCTGGAACTCAGACTAGAGTACTCACAGGCAGTCGCATAGCGACGTGTAGCATCTGTTGATAATGTGGAACCGACAAAGACAAGGGAGACCGGAATGGCCATTTCTGGCTTATTAGCCGTCATCAGCCAGTCATACCCAATCCCAAGTGTGGAACACCTGGGATTCGAACCCGCGACCTTTGGTATTTGAGTCGAACGCTCTACCATTGAGCCACGGGCTCGTTGCTTTGTCGGTTGCGATCGGGAATATGATGATAGTGTGTGGCTCACCGATCTGCTTAAGGAACATTTATGTTCCGTTGTGCCCTGGAACTCAGACTAGAGTACTCACAGGCAGTCGCATAGCGACGTGTAGCATCTGTTGATAATGTGGAACCGACAAAGACAAGGGAGACCGGAATGGCCATTTCTGGCTTATTAGCCGTCATCAGCCAGTCATACCCAATCCCAAGTGTGGAACACCTGGGATTCGAACCCGCGACCTTTGGTATTTGAGTCGAACGCTCTACCATTGAGCCACGGGCTCGTTGCTTTGTCGGTTGCGATCGGGAATATGATGATAGTGTGTGGCTCACCGATCTGCTTAAGGAACATTTATGTTCCGTTGTGCCCTGGAACTCAGACTAGAGTACTCACAGGCAGTCGCATAGCGACGTGTAGCATCTGTTGATAATGTGGAACCGACAAAGACAAGGGAGACCGGAATGGCCATTTCTGGCTTATTAGCCGTCATCAGCCAGTCATACCCAATCCCAAGTGTGGAACACCTGGGATTCGAACCCGCGACCTTTGGTATTTGAGTCGAACGCTCTACCATTGAGCCACGGGCTCGTTGCTTTGTCGGTTGCGATCGGGAATATGATGATAGTGTGTGGCTCACCGATCTGCTTAAGGAACATTTATGTTCCGTTGTGCCCTGGAACTCAGACTAGAGTACTCACAGGCAGTCGCATAGCGACGTGTAGCATCTGTTGATAATGTGGAACCGACAAAGACAAGGGAGACCGGAATGGCCATTTCTGGCTTATTAGCCGTCATCAGCCAGTCATACCCAATCCCAAGTGTGGAACACCTGGGATTCGAACCCGCGACCTTTGGTATTTGAGTCGAACGCTCTACCATTGAGCCACGGGCTCGTTGCTTTGTCGGTTGCGATCGGGAATATGATGATAGTGTGTGGCTCACCGATCTGCTTAAGGAACATTTATGTTCCGTTGTGCCCTGGAACTCAGACTAGAGTACTCACAGGCAGTCGCATAGCGACGTGTAGCATCTGTTGATAATGTGGAACCGACAAAGACAAGGGAGACCGGAATGGCCATTTCTGGCTTATTAGCCGTCATCAGCCAGTCATACCCAATCCCAAGTGTGGAACACCTGGGATTCGAACCCGCGACCTTTGGTATTTGAGTCGAACGCTCTACCATTGAGCCACGGGCTCGTTGCTTTGTCGGTTGCGATCGGGAATATGATGATAGTGTGTGGCTCACCGATCTGCTTAAGGAACATTTATGTTCCGTTGTGCCCTGGAACTCAGACTAGAGTACTCACAGGCAGTCGCATAGCGACGTGTAGCATCTGTTGATAATGTGGAACCGACAAAGACAAGGGAGACCGGAATGGCCATTTCTGGCTTATTAGCCGTCATCAGCCAGTCATACCCAATCCCAAGTGTGGAACACCTGGGATTCGAACCCGCGACCTTTGGTATTTGAGTCGAACGCTCTACCATTGAGCCACGGGCTCGTTGCTTTGTCGGTTGCGATCGGGAATATGATGATAGTGTGTGGCTCACCGATCTGCTTAAGGAACATTTATGTTCCGTTGTGCCCTGGAACTCAGACTAGAGTACTCACAGGCAGTCGCATAGCGACGTGTAGCATATGTTGATAATGTGGAACCGACAAAGACAAGGGAGACCGGAATGGCCATTTCTGGCTTATTAGCCGTCATCAGCCAGTCATACCCAATCCCAAGTGTGGAACACCTGGGATTCGAACCCGCGACCTTTGGTATTTGAGTCGAACGCTCTACCATTGAGCCACGGGCTCGTTGCTTTGTCGGTTGCGATCGGGAATATGATGATAGTGTGTGGCTCACCGATCTGCTTAAGGAACATTTATGTTCCGTTGTGCCCTGGAACTCAGACTAGAGTACTCACAGGCAGTCGCATAGCGACGTGTAGCATATGTTGATAATGTGGAACCGACAAAGACAAGGGGAGACCGGAATGGCCATTTCTGGCTTATTAGCCGTCATCAGCCAGTCATACCCAATCCCAAGTGTGGAACACCTGGGATTCGAACCCGCGACCTTTGGTATTTGAGTCGAACGCTCTACCATTGAGCCACGGGCTCGTTGCTTTGTCGGTTGCGATCGGGAATATGATGATAGTGTGTGGCTCACCGATCTGCTTAAGGAACATTTATGTTCCGTTGTGCCCTGGAACTCAGACTAGAGTACTCACAGGCAGTCGCATAGCGACGTGTAGCATCTGTTGATAATGTGGAACCGACAAAGACAAGGGAGACCGGAATGGCCATTTCTGGCTTATTAGCCGTCATCAGCCAGTCATACCCAATCCCAAGTGTGGAACACCTGGGATTCGAACCCGCGACCTTTGGTATTTGAGTCGAACGCTCTACCATTGAGCCACGGGCTCGTTGCTTTGTCGGTTGCGATCGGGAATATGATGATAGTGTGTGGCTCACCGATCTGCTTAAGGAACATTTATGTTCCGTTGTGCCCTGGAACTCAGACTAGAGTACTCACAGGCAGTCGCATAGCGACGTGTAGCATATGTTGATAATGTGGAACCGACAAAGACAAGGGAGACCGGAATGGCCATTTCTGGCTTATTAGCCGTCATCAGCCAGTCATACCCAATCCCAAGTGTGGAACACCTGGGATTCGAACCCGCGACCTTTGGTATTTGAGTCGAACGCTCTACCATTGAGCCACGGGCTCGTTGCTTTGTCGGTTGCGATCGGGAATATGATGATAGTGTGTGGCTCACCGATCTGCTTAAGGAACATTTATGTTCCGTTGTGCCCTGGAACTCAGACTAGAGTACTCACAGGCAGTCGCATAGCGACGTGTAGCATCTGTTGATAATGTGGAACCGACAAAGACAAGGGGAGACCGGAATGGCCATTTCTGGCTTATTAGCCGTCATCAGCCAGTCATACCCAATCCCAAGTGTGGAACACCTGGGATTCGAACCCGCGACCTTTGGTATTTGAGTCGAACGCTCTACCATTGAGCCACGGGCTCGTTGCTTTGTCGGTTGCGATCGGGAATATGATGATAGTGTGTGGCTCACCGATCTGCTTAAGGAACATTTATGTTCCGTTGTGCCCTGGAACTCAGACTAGAGTACTCACAGGCAGTCGCATAGCGACGTGTAGCATCTGTTGATAATGTGGAACCGACAAAGACAAGGGGAGACCGGAATGGCCATTTCTGGCTTATTAGCCGTCATCAGCCAGTCATACCCAATCCCAAGTGTGGAACACCTGGGATTCGAACCCGCGACCTTTGGTATTTGAGTCGAACGCTCTACCATTGAGCCACGGGCTCGTTGCTTTGTCGGTTGCGATCGGGAATATGATGATAGTGTGTGGCTCACCGATCTGCTTAAGGAACATTTATGTTCCGTTGTGCCCTGGAACTCAGACTAGAGTACTCACAGGCAGTCGCATAGCGACGTGTAGCATCTGTTGATAATGTGGAACCGACAAAGACAAGGGAGACCGGAATGGCCATTTCTGGCTTATTAGCCGTCATCAGCCAGTCATACCCAATCCCAAGTGTGGAACACCTGGGATTCGAACCCGCGACCTTTGGTATTTGAGTCGAACGCTCTACCATTGAGCCACGGGCTCGTTGCTTTGTCGGTTGCGATCGGGAATATGATGATAGTGTGTGGCTCACCGATCTGCTTAAGGAACATTTATGTTCCGTTGTGCCCTGGAACTCAGACTAGAGTACTCACAGGCAGTCGCATAGCGACGTGTAGCATCTGTTGATAATGTGGAACCGACAAAGACAAGGGAGACCGGAATGGCCATTTCTGGCTTATTAGCCGTCATCAGCCAGTCATACCCAATCCCAAGTGTGGAACACCTGGGATTCGAACCCGCGACCTTTGGTATTTGAGTCGAACGCTCTACCATTGAGCCACGGGCTCGTTGCTTTGTCGGTTGCGATCGGGAATATGATGATAGTGTGTGGCTCACCGATCTGCTTAAGGAACATTTATGTTCCGTTGTGCCCTGGAACTCAGACTAGAGTACTCACAGGCAGTCGCATAGCGACGTGTAGCATCTGTTGATAATGTGGAACCGACAAAGACAAGGGAGACCGGAATGGCCATTTCTGGCTTATTAGCCGTCATCAGCCAGTCATACCCAATCCCAAGTGTGGAACACCTGGGATTCGAACCCGCGACCTTTGGTATTTGAGTCGAACGCTCTACCATTGAGCCACGGGCTCGTTGCTTTGTCGGTTGCGATCGGGAATATGATGATAGTGTGTGGCTCACCGATCTGCTTAAGGAACATTTATGTTCCGTTGTGCCCTGGAACTCAGACTAGAGTACTCACAGGCAGTCGCATAGCGACGTGTAGCATCTGTTGATAATGTGGAACCGACAAAGACAAGGGGAGACCGGAATGGCCATTTCTGGCTTATTAGCCGTCATCAGCCAGTCATACCCAATCCCAAGTGTGGAACACCTGGGATTCGAACCCGCGACCTTTGGTATTTGAGTCGAACGCTCTACCATTGAGCCACGGGCTCGTTGCTTTGTCGGTTGCGATCGGGAATATGATGATAGTGTGTGGCTCACCGATCTGCTTAAGGAACATTTATGTTCCGTTGTGCCCTGGAACTCAGACTAGAGTACTCACAGGCAGTCGCATAGCGACGTGTAGCATCTGTTGATAATGTGGAACCGACAAAGACAAGGGAGACCGGAATGGCCATTTCTGGCTTATTAGCCGTCATCAGCCAGTCATACCCAATCCCAAGTGTGGAACACCTGGGATTCGAACCCGCGACCTTTGGTATTTGAGTCGAACGCTCTACCATTGAGCCACGGGCTCGTTGCTTTGTCGGTTGCGATCGGGAATATGATGATAGTGTGTGGCTCACCGATCTGCTTAAGGAACATTTATGTTCCGTTGTGCCCTGGAACTCAGACTAGAGTACTCACAGGCAGTCGCATAGCGACGTGTAGCATCTGTTGATAATGTGGAACCGACAAAGACAAGGGGAGACCGGAATGGCCATTTCTGGCTTATTAGCCGTCATCAGCCAGTCATACCCAATCCCAAGTGTGGAACACCTGGGATTCGAACCCGCGACCTTTGGTATTTGAGTCGAACGCTCTACCATTGAGCCACGGGCTCGTTGCTTTGTCGGTTGCGATCGGGAATATGATGATAGTGTGTGGCTCACCGATCTGCTTAAGGAACATTTATGTTCCGTTGTGCCCTGGAACTCAGACTAGAGTACTCACAGGCAGTCGCATAGCGACGTGTAGCATCTGTTGATAATGTGGAACCGACAAAGACAAGGGGAGACCGGAATGGCCATTTCTGGCTTATTAGCCGTCATCAGCCAGTCATACCCAATCCCAAGTGTGGAACACCTGGGATTCGAACCCGCGACCTTTGGTATTTGAGTCGAACGCTCTACCATTGAGCCACGGGCTCGTTGCTTTGTCGGTTGCGATCGGGAATATGATGATAGTGTGTGGCTCACCGATCTGCTTAAGGAACATTTATGTTCCGTTGTGCCCTGGAACTCAGACTAGAGTACTCACAGGCAGTCGCATAGCGACGTGTAGCATCTGTTGATAATGTGGAACCGACAAAGACAAGGGAGACCGGAATGGCCATTTCTGGCTTATTAGCCGTCATCAGCCAGTCATACCCAATCCCAAGTGTGGAACACCTGGGATTCGAACCCGCGACCTTTGGTATTTGAGTCGAACGCTCTACCATTGAGCCACGGGCTCGTTGCTTTGTCGGTTGCGATCGGGAATATGATGATAGTGTGTGGCTCACCGATCTGCTTAAGGAACATTTATGTTCCGTTGTGCCCTGGAACTCAGACTAGAGTACTCACAGGCAGTCGCATAGCGACGTGTAGCATCTGTTGATAATGTGGAACCGACAAAGACAAGGGAGACCGGAATGGCCATTTCTGGCTTATTAGCCGTCATCAGCCAGTCATACCCAATCCCAAGTGTGGAACACCTGGGATTCGAACCCGCGACCTTTGGTATTTGAGTCGAACGCTCTACCATTGAGCCACGGGCTCGTTGCTTTGTCGGTTGCGATCGGGAATATGATGATAGTGTGTGGCTCACCGATCTGCTTAAGGAACATTTATGTTCCGTTGTGCCCTGGAACTCAGACTAGAGTACTCACAGGCAGTCGCATAGCGACGTGTAGCATCTGTTGATAATGTGGAACCGACAAAGACAAGGGGAGACCGGAATGGCCATTTCTGGCTTATTAGCCGTCATCAGCCAGTCATACCCAATCCCAAGTGTGGAACACCTGGGATTCGAACCCGCGACCTTTGGTATTTGAGTCGAACGCTCTACCATTGAGCCACGGGCTCGTTGCTTTGTCGGTTGCGATCGGGAATATGATGATAGTGTGTGGCTCACCGATCTGCTTAAGGAACATTTATGTTCCGTTGTGCCCTGGAACTCAGACTAGAGTACTCACAGGCAGTCGCATAGCGACGTGTAGCATCTGTTGATAATGTGGAACCGACAAAGACAAGGGGAGACCGGAATGGCCATTTCTGGCTTATTAGCCGTCATCAGCCAGTCATACCCAATCCCAAGTGTGGAACACCTGGGATTCGAACCCGCGACCTTTGGTATTTGAGTCGAACGCTCTACCATTGAGCCACGGGCTCGTTGCTTTGTCGGTTGCGATCGGGAATATGATGATAGTGTGTGGCTCACCGATCTGCTTAAGGAACATTTATGTTCCGTTGTGCCCTGGAACTCAGACTAGAGTACTCACAGGCAGTCGCATAGCGACGTGTAGCATCTGTTGATAATGTGGAACCGACAAAGACAAGGGAGACCGGAATGGCCATTTCTGGCTTATTAGCCGTCATCAGCCAGTCATACCCAATCCCAAGTGTGGAACACCTGGGATTCGAACCCGCGACCTTTGGTATTTGAGTCGAACGCTCTACCATTGAGCCACGGGCTCGTTGCTTTGTCGGTTGCGATCGGGAATATGATGATAGTGTGTGGCTCACCGATCTGCTTAAGGAACATTTATGTTCCGTTGTGCCCTGGAACTCAGACTAGAGTACTCACAGGCAGTCGCATAGCGACGTGTAGCATCTGTTGATAATGTGGAACCGACAAAGACAAGGGGAGACCGGAATGGCCATTTCTGGCTTATTAGCCGTCATCAGCCAGTCATACCCAATCCCAAGTGTGGAACACCTGGGATTCGAACCCGCGACCTTTGGTATTTGAGTCGAACGCTCTACCATTGAGCCACGGGCTCGTTGCTTTGTCGGTTGCGATCGGGAATATGATGATAGTGTGTGGCTCACCGATCTGCTTAAGGAACATTTATGTTCCGTTGTGCCCTGGAACTCAGACTAGAGTACTCACAGGCAGTCGCATAGCGACGTGTAGCATCTGTTGATAATGTGGAACCGACAAAGACAAGGGGAGACCGGAATGGCCATTTCTGGCTTATTAGCCGTCATCAGCCAGTCATACCCAATCCCAAGTGTGGAACACCTGGGATTCGAACCCGCGACCTTTGGTATTTGAGTCGAACGCTCTACCATTGAGCCACGGGCTCGTTGCTTTGTCGGTTGCGATCGGGAATATGATGATAGTGTGTGGCTCACCGATCTGCTTAAGGAACATTTATGTTCCGTTGTGCCCTGGAACTCAGACTAGAGTACTCACAGGCAGTCGCATAGCGACGTGTAGCATCTGTTGATAATGTGGAACCGACAAAGACAAGGGAGACCGGAATGGCCATTTCTGGCTTATTAGCCGTCATCAGCCAGTCATACCCAATCCCAAGTGTGGAACACCTGGGATTCGAACCCGCGACCTTTGGTATTTGAGTCGAACGCTCTACCATTGAGCCACGGGCTCGTTGCTTTGTCGGTTGCGATCGGGAATATGATGATAGTGTGTGGCTCACCGATCTGCTTAAGGAACATTTATGTTCCGTTGTGCCCTGGAACTCAGACTAGAGTACTCACAGGCAGTCGCATAGCGACGTGTAGCATATGTTGATAATGTGGAACCGACAAAGACAAGGGGAGACCGGAATGGCCATTTCTGGCTTATTAGCCGTCATCAGCCAGTCATACCCAATCCCAAGTGTGGAACACCTGGGATTCGAACCCGCGACCTTTGGTATTTGAGTCGAACGCTCTACCATTGAGCCACGGGCTCGTTGCTTTGTCGGTTGCGATCGGGAATATGATGATAGTGTGTGGCTCACCGATCTGCTTAAGGAACATTTATGTTCCGTTGTGCCCTGGAACTCAGACTAGAGTACTCACAGGCAGTCGCATAGCGACGTGTAGCATATGTTGATAATGTGGAACCGACAAAGACAAGGGGAGACCGGAATGGCCATTTCTGGCTTATTAGCCGTCATCAGCCAGTCATACCCAATCCCAAGTGTGGAACACCTGGGATTCGAACCCGCGACCTTTGGTATTTGAGTCGAACGCTCTACCATTGAGCCACGGGCTCGTTGCTTTGTCGGTTGCGATCGGGAATATGATGATAGTGTGTGGCTCACCGATCTGCTTAAGGAACATTTATGTTCCGTTGTGCCCTGGAACTCAGACTAGAGTACTCACAGGCAGTCGCATAGCGACGTGTAGCATCTGTTGATAATGTGGAACCGACAAAGACAAGGGGAGACCGGAATGGCCATTTCTGGCTTATTAGCCGTCATCAGCCAGTCATACCCAATCCCAAGTGTGGAACACCTGGGATTCGAACCCGCGACCTTTGGTATTTGAGTCGAACGCTCTACCATTGAGCCACGGGCTCGTTGCTTTGTCGGTTGCGATCGGGAATATGATGATAGTGTGTGGCTCACCGATCTGCTTAAGGAACATTTATGTTCCGTTGTGCCCTGGAACTCAGACTAGAGTACTCACAGGCAGTCGCATAGCGACGTGTAGCATCTGTTGATAATGTGGAACCGACAAAGACAAGGGAGACCGGAATGGCCATTTCTGGCTTATTAGCCGTCATCAGCCAGTCATACCCAATCCCAAGTGTGGAACACCTGGGATTCGAACCCGCGACCTTTGGTATTTGAGTCGAACGCTCTACCATTGAGCCACGGGCTCGTTGCTTTGTCGGTTGCGATCGGGAATATGATGATAGTGTGTGGCTCACCGATCTGCTTAAGGAACATTTATGTTCCGTTGTGCCCTGGAACTCAGACTAGAGTACTCACAGGCAGTCGCATAGCGACGTGTAGCATCTGTTGATAATGTGGAACCGACAAAGACAAGGGGAGACCGGAATGGCCATTTCTGGCTTATTAGCCGTCATCAGCCAGTCATACCCAATCCCAAGTGTGGAACACCTGGGATTCGAACCCGCGACCTTTGGTATTTGAGTCGAACGCTCTACCATTGAGCCACGGGCTCGTTGCTTTGTCGGTTGCGATCGGGAATATGATGATAGTGTGTGGCTCACCGATCTGCTTAAGGAACATTTATGTTCCGTTGTGCCCTGGAACTCAGACTAGAGTACTCACAGGCAGTCGCATAGCGACGTGTAGCATCTGTTGATAATGTGGAACCGACAAAGACAAGGGAGACCGGAATGGCCATTTCTGGCTTATTAGCCGTCATCAGCCAGTCATACCCAATCCCAAGTGTGGAACACCTGGGATTCGAACCCGCGACCTTTGGTATTTGAGTCGAACGCTCTACCATTGAGCCACGGGCTCGTTGCTTTGTCGGTTGCGATCGGGAATATGATGATAGTGTGTGGCTCACCGATCTGCTTAAGGAACATTTATGTTCCGTTGTGCCCTGGAACTCAGACTAGAGTACTCACAGGCAGTCGCATAGCGACGTGTAGCATCTGTTGATAATGTGGAACCGACAAAGACAAGGGAGACCGGAATGGCCATTTCTGGCTTATTAGCCGTCATCAGCCAGTCATACCCAATCCCAAGTGTGGAACACCTGGGATTCGAACCCGCGACCTTTGGTATTTGAGTCGAACGCTCTACCATTGAGCCACGGGCTCGTTGCTTTGTCGGTTGCGATCGGGAATATGATGATAGTGTGTGGCTCACCGATCTGCTTAAGGAACATTTATGTTCCGTTGTGCCCTGGAACTCAGACTAGAGTACTCACAGGCAGTCGCATAGCGACGTGTAGCATCTGTTGATAATGTGGAACCGACAAAGACAAGGGAGACCGGAATGGCCATTTCTGGCTTATTAGCCGTCATCAGCCAGTCATACCCAATCCCAAGTGTGGAACACCTGGGATTCGAACCCGCGACCTTTGGTATTTGAGTCGAACGCTCTACCATTGAGCCACGGGCTCGTTGCTTTGTCGGTTGCGATCGGGAATATGATGATAGTGTGTGGCTCACCGATCTGCTTAAGGAACATTTATGTTCCGTTGTGCCCTGGAACTCAGACTAGAGTACTCACAGGCAGTCGCATAGCGACGTGTAGCATCTGTTGATAATGTGGAACCGACAAAGACAAGGGAGACCGGAATGGCCATTTCTGGCTTATTAGCCGTCATCAGCCAGTCATACCCAATCCCAAGTGTGGAACACCTGGGATTCGAACCCGCGACCTTTGGTATTTGAGTCGAACGCTCTACCATTGAGCCACAGGCTCGTTGCTTTGTCGGTTGCGATCGGGAATATGATGATAGTGTGTGGCTCACCGATCTGCTTAAGGAACATTTATGTTCCGTTGTGCCCTGGAACTCAGACTAGAGTACTCACAGGCAGTCGCATAGCGACGTGTAGCATCTGTTGATAATGTGGAACCGACAAAGACAAGGGAGACCGGAATGGCCATTTCTGGCTTATTAGCCGTCATCAGCCAGTCATACCCAATCCCAAGTGTGGAACACCTGGGATTCGAACCCGCGACCTTTGGTATTTGAGTCGAACGCTCTACCATTGAGCCACGGGCTCGTTGCTTTGTCGGTTGCGATCGGGAATATGATGATAGTGTGTGGCTCACCGATCTGCTTAAGGAACATTTATGTTCCGTTGTGCCCTGGAACTCAGACTAGAGTACTCACAGGCAGTCGCATAGCGACGTGTAGCATCTGTTGATAATGTGGAACCGACAAAGACAAGGGAGACCGGAATGGCCATTTCTGGCTTATTAGCCGTCATCAGCCAGTCATACCCAATCCCAAGTGTGGAACACCTGGGATTCGAACCCGCGACCTTTGGTATTTGAGTCGAACGCTCTACCATTGAGCCACAGGCTCGTTGCTTTGTCGGTTGCGATCGGGAATATGATGATAGTGTGTGGCTCACCGATCTGCTTAAGGAATATTTATGTTCCGTTGTGCCCTGGAACTCAGACTAGAGTACTCACAGGCAGTCGCATAGCGACGTGTAGCATCTGTTGATAATGTGGAACCGACAAAGACAAGGGAGACCGGAATGGCCATTTCTGGCTTATTAGCCGTCATCAGCCAGTCATACCCAATCCCAAGTGTGGAACACCTGGGATTCGAACCCGCGACCTTTGGTATTTGAGTCGAACGCTCTACCATTGAGCCACAGGCTCGTTGCTTTGTCGGTTGCGATCGGGAATATGATGATAGTGTGTGGCTCACCGATCTGCTTAAGGAATATTTATGTTCCGTTGTGCCCTGGAACTCAGACTAGAGTACTCACAGGCAGTCGCATAGCGACGTGTAGCATCTGTTGATAATGTGGAACCGACAAAGACAAGGGAGACCGGAATGGCCATTTCTGGCTTATTAGCCGTCATCAGCCAGTCATACCCAATCCCAAGTGTGGAACACCTGGGATTCGAACCCGCGACCTTTGGTTTTTGAGTCGAACGCTCTACCATTGAGCCACAGGCTCGTTGCTTTTTCGGTTGCGATCGGGAATATGATGATAGTGTATGGCTCTCCGATCTGCTTAAGGAATATTTATGTTCCGTTGTGCCCTGGAACTCAGACTAGAGTACTCACAGGCAGTCGCATAGCGACGTGTAGCATCTGTTGATAATGTGGAACCGACAAAGACAAGGGAGACCGGAATGGCCATTTCTGGCTTATTAGCCGTCATCAGCCAGTCATACCCAATCCCAAGTGTGGAACACCTGGGATTCGAACCCGCGACCTTTGGTATTTGAGTCGAACGCTCTACCATTGAGCCACAGGCTCGTTGCTTTGTCGGTTGCGATCGGGAATATGATGATAGTGTGTGGCTCACCGATCTGCTTAAGGAATATTTATGTTCCGTTGTGCCCTGGAACTCAGACTAGAGTACTCACAGGCAGTCGCATAGCGACGTGTAGCATCTGTTGATAATGTGGAACCGACAAAGACAAGGAGACCGGAATGGCCATTTCTGGCTTATTAGCCGTCATCAGCCAGTCATACCCAATCCCAAGTGTGGAACACCTGGGATTCGAACCCGCGACCTTTGGTATTTGAGTCGAACGCTCTACCATTGAGCCACGGGCTCGTTGCTTTGTCGGTTGCGATCGGGAATATGATGATAGTGTGTGGCTCACCGATCTGCTTAAGGAACATTTATGTTCCGTTGTGCCCTGGAACTCAGACTAGAGTTCTCACAGGCAGTCGCATAGCGACGTGTAGCATCTTTGATAATGTGGAACCGACAAAGACAAGGGAGACCGGAATGGCCATTTCTGGCTTATTAGCCGTCATCAGCCAGTCATACCCAATCCCAAGTGTGGAACACCTGGGATTCTAACCCGCGACCTTTGGTATTTGAGTCGAACGCTCTACCATTGAGCCACGGGCTCGTTGCTTTGTCGGTTGCGATCGGGAATATGATGATAGTGTGTGGCTCACCGATCTGCTTAAGGAACATTTATGTTCCGTTGTGCCCTGGAACTCAGACTAGAGTACTCACAGGCAGTCGCATAGCGACGTGTAGCATCTGTTGATAATGTGGAACCGACAAAGACAAGGCAGACCGAATGGCCATTTCTGGCTTATAAGCCGTCATCAGCCAGTCATACCCAATCCCAAGTGTGGAACACCTGGGATTCTAACCCGCGACCTTTGGTATTTGAGTCGAACGCTCTACCATTGAGCCACGGGCTCGTTGCTTTGTCGGTTGCGATCGGGAATATGATGATAGTGTGTGGCTCACCGATCTGCTTAAGGAACATTTATGTTCCGTTGTGCCCTGGAACTCAGACTAGAGTTCTCACAGGCAGTTGCATAGAGGCGTGTAGCATCTTTTGATAATGTGGAACCGACAAAAACAAAGAAGACGGGAATGTCCATTTCTGGCTTATAAGCCATCATCAGCCAGTCATATCCAATCCCAGGTGTGGAACACCTGGGATTCTAACCCGTGACATTCTGTATTCGAGTCGATCCTTCTACCATTGTCCGACGGGATCGTTGCCTTGTCGGTTGCGATCGGGGATATGATGATAGTGTGTGGCTCACCAATCTGATTAAGTTACGTTTATGTTCCGTTGTTCCCTAGAACTCAGACTAGAGTTCTCACAGGCAGTCACATAGCGACGTGAAGCATCTGATGATAATGAGGAACGGACACGGAAAAGGCAGAACGGAAGGGCCATTTCTGGCGTATTAGCCATCATCAGCCAGTCATACCCAAGTCCAAGTTTGAAACACATGGCGCTCGAACGTGCGACCTTTGGTATTTGATTTGAACGCTCTACCATTGTGCCACGGGCTCTCTGCATTGTCGGTTGAAATCGGGAATATGGTGATAGTTTGTGGCTCACCGATCTGCTTAAGGAACATTTATGTTCCGTTGTGCCCTGGAACTCAGACTAGAGTACTCACACGCAGTTGCATTGCGACGTGTAGCATCTGTTGATAATGTGGAACCGACAAAGACAAGGCAGACTGGAATGGCCATTTCTGGCTTATTAGCCGTCATCAGCCAGCCATACTCAATCCCAAGTTTGGAACAGCTGGTATTCTAACCCGCGACCATTAGTATTTGAGTCAACCGCTTTACCATTGATCCACGGGCTCGTTGCTTTGTCGGTTGCGATCGGGAATATGATGATAGTGTGTGGCTCACCGATCTGGTTAAGGAACATTTATGTTCCGTTGTGCCCTGTAACTCATTCTATAGTACTCACTGGCCGTCGCATTGCAACATGTAGCATCTGTTGATAATGTGGAACCGACAAAGACAAAGCAGACCAGAATGGCCATTTCTGGCTTATTAAGCCGTCATCAGCCAGTCATATCCAATCCCAAGTGTGAAACACCTGGGATTCTAACCAGTGACCTTTGATATTGGAGCCGAACGCTCTAACATTGAGGCACGGGCTCTTTGCTTTGTCGGTTGCGATCGGGAATATGATTATAGTGTGTGGCTCACTGATCTGCTTAAGGACTATTTATGTTCCGTTGTGCCCTGTAACTCATACTAGAGTACTCACTGGCCGTCGCATTGCGACATGTAGCATCTTTTGATAATGTGGAACCGACAAAGACAAAGCAGACCGGAATGGCCATATCTGGCTCATTAGCAATCATCAGCCAGTCATCCCTAATCCCAAGTGTGAAACACCTAGGATTCTAAACCGCGACCTTATATTTTTGAGTTGAACGGTCTACCATTGAGCCACAGGCTCGTTGATTTGTCGGTTGCGATCGGGCATCTGATGATAGTGTTGGCTCACCGATCTGCTTAAAGAACATATATTTTCCGTTGTGCCCTGGAACGCAGACTAGAGTTCCCACAGGCACTCGCATATCGACGTGTAGCAACGTTTGTTAATGTGAAACCGACAAAGACAAGGGCGACCAGAACGGCCATTTCTGTCTTATAAGCCGTCATCAACAGTCATATCTAATCCCAAGTGTGGAACACCTGGGATTTTAACCTGTTATCTTTGGTATTTGAGCCGAACGATCTAACATTGAGGCAAGGGCTCTTTGCCTTGTCGGTTGCGATCGGGAATATGATTATAGTGTGTGGCTCACTGATCTGCTTAAGGATTATTTATGTTCCGTTGTGCCCTGTAACTCATTCTATAGTACTCACTGGCCGTCGCATTGCAACATGTAGCATCTGTTGATAATGTGGAACCGACAAAGACAAGGCAGACCGGAATGGCCATTTCTAGCTTATTAGCCGTCATCAGCCAGTCAAATCCAATCCCAATTGTGAAACACCTGGGATTCTAACCCGCGACCTTCGGTATTGGATTTAAACGCTCAACCATTGAGCCAATGGCTCGTTGCTTTGTTCGTTTACGATCGGGAATATGATGATATTGTGTTGCTCTCCGATCTGCTTAAGGAACATTTATGGTCCGTTGTGCCCTGGAGCTCAGACTAGAGTTCTTACAAGCAGTCGCATAGCAACGTTTTGCATCTCTTGATATTGTGAAACCGACAGAGAGAAAGCAGACCGGGATGGCCATTTCTGGCTTATAAGCAATCATCAGCCAGTCATACCTAATCCCAAGTGTGGAACACCTAGGATTCTAACCAATCACCTTCTGTATTTAAGTCGAACGGACTTCCATTGATCCACAGGCTCATTTATTTGTCGGTTGCGATGGGGAATATGATGATAGTGTGTGGCTAACCGATCTGCTTAAGAAACCTTTATGTTCCATTGTGCCCTGGAACTCATAAAAGAGTACTCACTTGCCGTCGCATTGCGACATGTAGCATCTGTTGGTAATGTGGAACCGCCAAAGACAAAGCAGACCAGAATGGCCATTTCTGGCTTACTAGTCATCATCAGCCAGTCATACCCTATCCCAAGTGTGGAACACATGACACTCGAACGCGCGACCTTTGGTATTTGAGTCAACCGCTCTACCAAACAGCGACAGGCTCGTTGCTTTGTCGGTTGCGGTCGGGAATATGATGATAGTGTGTGGCTAACTGATCTGCTTAAGGAACATTTATGTTCCATTGTGCCCTGGAACTCAGACTAGAGTACTCACACGCAGTTGCATAGCGACGTGTAGCATCTTTTTATAATGTGGAACCGACAAAGGCAAAACAGACCGGAATGGCCATTTCTGGCTTATTAGCCGTCATCAGCCAGTCATACCCAATCCCAAGTTTGGAACAGCTGGGATTCTAACCCGCGACATTTGGTATTTGAGTCGAACGCTTTACCATTGATCCACGGGCTCGTTGCTTTATCGGTTGCGATCGGGAATATGATGATAGTGTGTGGCTCACCGATCTGCTTAGCAACTTTTATGTTCCGTTGTGCCCTGGAACTCATAATACAGTACTCACTTGCCATCGCATTGCGACATGTAGCATCTGTTGATAATGTGGAACCGACAAAGACAAGGCAGACCGGAATGGCCATTTCTGGCTTATTAGCCGTCATCAGCCAGTAATATCCAATCCCAAGTGTGGAACACCTGTCATTCGAACCCACGACCTTTGGTATTTGAGTCGAACGCTCTACCATTTAGTCACGGGCTCGTTGAATTGTCGGTTGCGATCTGGAATATGATGATAGTGTGTGGCTCACCAATCTGCTTAAGGAACATTTATGTTCCGTTTTGCCCTGCAACTCAAACAAGAGTACTCACAGGCCGTCGCATTGCGACATGTAGCATCTGTTGATAATGTGGAACCGACAAAGAGAAGGGCGACCGGAATGGCCATTTCTAGCTTATTAGCCGTCATCAGCCAGTCAAATCCAATCCCAAGTGTGGAACACCTGGGATTCTAACCCACGACCTTCGGTATTTGATTTAAACGCTTAACCATTGAGCCAAGGGCTCGTTGTTTTGTTCGTTTACGATCGGGAATATGATGATATTGTGTTGCTCTCCGATCTGCTTAAGGAACATTTATGGTCCGTTGTGCCCTGGAACTCAGACTAGAGTTCTTACAAGCAGTCGCTTGGCGACGTTTTGCATCTCTTGATAATGTGAAACCGGCAAAGACAAAGCACACCGGAATGGCCATTTCGGGCTTATAAGCAATCATCAGCCAGTCATACCTAATCCCAAGCGTGGAACACCTAGGATTCTAACCCGCCACCTTCTGTATTTAAGTCGAACGGACTACCATTGATCCACAGGCTCATTGATTTGTCAGTTGCGATGGGGAATATGATGATAGTGTGTGGCTCACCCATCTGCTTAAGGACATTCATGTTCCGTAGTGCCCAGGAACTCAGACTAGAGTTCTCACAAACATTCGCATAGCGACGTTTAGCATGTTTTGATAATGTGGAACCGACAAAGACAAAGCAGACCGGAATGGCCATTTCTGGCTTATTAGCCGTCATCAGCCAGTCATACCTAATCCCAAATTTGAAACACCTAGGATTCTAACCCTCGACCTTTGGTTTTTGAGTCGAGCGGTCTACCATTGAGCCACAGGCTCGTTGATTTGTTGGTTTCAATCGGGAAAATGATGATATTGTGTGGCTCACCGATCTGCTTAAGTAACATTTATGTTCCGTTGTGCCCTGGAACTCAGACTAGAGTACTCACACGTAATTGCATAGCGACGTGTAGCATCTGTTGATAATGTGGAACCAACAAAGACAAGGGAGACCGTAATGGGCATTTCTGGTTTATAAGCCGTCATCAGCCAGTTATAACCAATCCCAAGTGTAGAACACCTGGGATTCGAACCCTCGACCTTTGGTATTTGAGTCGAACGCTCTACCATTTATCCACAGGCTCGTTGCTTTGTCGGTTGCGATCGGGAATATTATGATAGTGTGTGGCTCACCGATCTGCTTAAGGAACATTTATGTTCCGTTGTGCACTGGAACTCAAACAAGAGTACTCACAGGCCGTCGCATTGCGACATGTAGCCTCTGTTAATAATGTGAAACCGACAAAGAGAAGGGCGCCCGGAATGGTCATTTCTGGCTTATTAGCCGACGACAGCCAGTCAAATCCAATCCCAAGTTTTGAACACCTGGGATTCTAACCCGCGACCTTCGGTATTTGATTTGAACGCTCAATCATTGAGCCAAGGGCTCGTTGCTTTGTTCGTTTACGATCGGGAATATGATGATATTGTGTTGCTCTCCGATCTGCTTAAGGAACATTTATGGTCCGTTGTGCCCTGGAACTCAGACTAGAGTTCTTACAAGCAGTCGCATAGCGACGTTTTGCATCTCTTGATAATTTGAAACCGACAAAGACAAAGCAGACTTGAATGGCCATTTCTGGCTTATAAGCAATCATCAGCCAGTCATACCTAATCTCAAGTGTGGAACACCTAGGATTCCAACCCGCCACCTTCTGTATTTAAGTCAAACGGACTACCATTGATCCACAGGCTCATTGATTTGTCGGTTGCGATGGGGAATATGATGATAGTGTGTGGCACACCGATCTGCTTAAGGAACTTTTATGTTCCGTTGTGCCCTGGAACTCAAACAAGAGTACTCAAAGGCCTTTGCATTGCAACATGTAGCCTCTGTTAATAATGTGGAACCGACAAAGTGAAGGGCGACCGGAATGGCCATTTCTGGCTTATTAGTCGTCATCAGCCAGTATACCTAATCCCAAGTTTGGAACATTTAGGATTCTAACCCTTGACCTTTGGTTTTTGAGTCGAGCGGTCTACCATTGAGCAACAGGCTCGTTGATTTGTCGGTTTCAATCGGGAATATGATGATAGTGTGTGGCTCACCGATCTGCTTTAGTAACATTTATGTTCCGTTGTGCCCTGGAACTAAGACTAGAGTACTCAAAGGCCTTTGCATTGCAACATGTAGCCTCTGTTAATAATGTGGAACCGACAAAGTGAAGGGCGACCGGAATGGCCATTTCTGGCTTATTAGTCGTCATCAGCCAGTCATACCTAATCCCAAGTTTGGAACATTTAGGATTCTAACCCTTGACCTTTGGTTTTTGAGTCGAGCGGTCTACCATTGAGCAACAGGCTCGTTGATTTGTCGGTTTCAATCGGGAATATGATGATAGTGTGTGGCTCACCGATCTGCTTTAGTAACATTTATGTTCCGTTGTGCCCTGGAACTAAGACTAGAGTACTCACAAGCCTTTGCATTGCGACATGTAGCCTCTGTTGATAATGTGGAACCGACAAAGACAAGGGCGACCGGAATGGCCATTTCTGGCTTATTAGCCGTCATCAGCCAGTCATACCCAATCCCAAGTTTGGAACACCTAGGATTCTAACCCGTGACCTTTGGTTTTGAGTCGAGCGGTCTACCATTGAGCAACAGGCTCGTTGATTTGTCGGTTGCGATCGGGAATATGATGATAGTGTGTGGCTCACCGATCTGCTTAAGGAACATTTATGTTCCGTTGTGCCCTGGAACTCAGACTAGAGTACTCACACGCAGTTGCATTGCGACGTGTAGCATCTGTTGATAATGTGGAACCGACAAAGACAAGGGAGACCGGAATGGCCATTTCTGGCTTATTAGCCGTCATCAGCCAGTCATATCCAATCCCAAGTGTGGAACACCTGGGATTCTAACCGGCGACCTTTGGTTTTTGAGTCGAACGCTCTACCATTGAGCCACGGGCTCGTTGCTTTGTCGGTTGCGATCGGGAATATGATGATAGTGTGTGGCTCACCGATCTGCTTAAGGAACATTTATGTTCCGTTGTGCCCTGGAACTCAGACTAGAGTACTCACACGCAGTTGCATAGCGACATGTAGCATCTGTTGATAATGTGGAACCGACAAAGACAAAGGAGACCGAATGGCCATTTCTGGCTTATTAGCCGTCATCAGCCAGTCATACCCAATCCCAAGTGTGGAACACCTGGGATTCTAACCCGCGACCTTTGGTATTTGAGTCGAACGCTCTACCATTGAGCCACGGGCTCGTTGCTTTTGTCGGTTGCGATCGGGAATATGATGATAGTGTGTGGCTCACCGATCTGCTTAAGGAACATTTATGTTCCGTTGTGCCCTGGAACTCAGACTAGAGTTCTCACAGGCAGTCGCATAGCGACGTGTAGCATCTGTTTGATAATGTGGAACCGACAAAGACAAAGTGAGACCGGAATGGCCATTTCTGGCTTATTAGCCGTCATCAGCCAGTCATACCCAATCCCAAGTGTGGAACACCTGGGATTCTAACCCGCGACCTTTGGTATTTGAGTCGAACGCTCTACCATTGAGCCACGGGCTCGTTGTTTGTCGGTTGCGATCGGGAATATGATGATAGTGTGTGGCTCACCGATCTGCTTAAGGAACATTTATGTTCCGTTGTGCCCTGGAACTCAGACTAGAGTTCTCACAGGCAGTCGCATAGCGACGTGTAGCATCTGTTGATAATGTGGAACCGACAAAGACAAAGGCAGACCGGAATGGCCATTTCTGGCTTATTAGCCGTCATCAGCCAGTCATACCCAATCCCAAGTGTGGAACACCTGGGATTCTAACCCGCGACCTTTGGTATTTGAGTCGAACGCTCTACCATTGAGCCAACAGGCTCGTTGATTTGTCGGTTGCGATCGGGAATATGATGATAGTGTGTGGCTCACCGATCTGCTTAAGGAACATTTATGTTCCGTTGTGCCCTGGAACTCAGACTAGAGTACTCACAGGCCGTCGCATTGCGACATGTAGCATCTGTTGATAATGTGGAACCGACAAAGACAAGGGCAGACCGGAATGGCCATTTCTGGCTTATTAGCCGTCATCAGCCAGTCATACCTAATCACAAGTGTGGAACACCTGGGATTCTAACCCGCGACCTTTTGGTTTTGAGTCGAACGCTCTACCATTGAGCCACGGGCTCGTTGCTTTTTCGGTTGCGATCGGGAATATGATGATAGTGTGTGGCTCACCGATCTGCTTAAGGAACATTTATTTTCCCTTGTGCCCTACAACTCAGACTAGAGTACTCACAGGCCGTTGCATTGCGACATGTAGCATCTGTTGATAATGTGGAACCGACAAAGACAAGGGCGCCCGGAATGGCCATTTCTGGCTGATTAGCCGTCATCAGCCAGTCATATATAATCTCAAGTGTGGATCACCTGGGATTCTAACCCGCGACCTTTGGTATTTGAGTCGAACGCTCTACCATTTAGCCACGGGCTCGTTGTTTTGTCGGTTACGATCGGGAATATGATGATAGTGTGTGCCTCACCGATCTGCTTAAGGGACATTTATGTTCCGTTGTGCCCTGAAACTCATACTAAATTTCTCACAAGCAGTCGCATAGCGACGTTGAGCATCTTTTGATAATGTGGAACCGACAAAGACAAAGCAGACCGGAATAGCCATTTCTAGCTTATTAGCCGTCATCAGCCAGTCATTACTAATTCAAAAGTGTGGAACACCTAGGATTCTAACCCGCGACCTTTGGTTTTTGAGTCGAACCGTCTACCATTGAGCCACATGCTCATTGATTTGTCGGTAGCGATCGGGAATATGATGATAGTGTGTGGCTCACCGATCTGCTTAAAGATCATTTATCTGACGTTGTGCCCTGGAACTCAGACTAGTGTTCTCACACGCAGTTGCATAGCGACGTGTAGCATCTGTTGATAATGTGGAACCAACAAAGACAAGGGAGACTGGAATGGCCATTTCTGGCTTATTAGCCGTCATCAGCCAGTCATACCTAATCACAAGTGTGGAACACCTGGGATTCTACCCCGCGACCTTTGTTATTTGAGCCGAACGCTCTACCATTGAGCCACGGGCTCGTTGCTTTTTCGGGTCCGATCATGAATATTATGATGGTGTGTGGCTCACTGATCTGCTTAAGGAACCTTTATTTTCCCTTGTGCCCTACAACTCAGACTAGAGTACTCACAGGCCGTTGCATTGCGACATGTAGCATCTGTTGATAATGTGGAACCGACAAAGACAAGGGCGCCCGGAATGGCCATTTCTGGCTTATTAGCCGTCATCAGCCAGTCATATCCAATCCCAAGTGTGGAACACCTGGGATTCTAACCCGCGACCTTTGGTATTTGAGTCGAACGCTCTACCATTGAGCCACGGGCTCGTTGTTTTGTCGGTTACGATCGGGAATATGATGATAGTGTGTGCCTCACCGATCTGCTTAAGGGACATTTATGTTCCGTTGTGCCCTGAAACTCATACTAGAGTTCTCACAGGCAGTCGCATAGCGACGTGAGCATCTTTTGATAATGTGGAACCGACAAAGACAAAGCAGACCGGAATGGCCATTTCTGGCTTATTAGCCGTCATCAGCCAGTCATACCCAATCCCAAGTGTGGAACACCTGGGATTCTAACCCGCGACCTTTGGTTTTGAGTCGAACGCTCTACCATTGAGCCACGGGCTCGTTGCTTTGTCGGTTGCGATCGGGAATATGATGATAGTGTGTGGCTCACCGATCTGCTTAAAGATCATTTATGTTCCGTTGTGCCCTGGAACTCAGACTAGAGTTCTCACAGGCAGTCGCATAGCGACGTGTAGCATCTGTTGATAATGTGGAACCGACAAAGACAAGGGGAGACTGGAATGGCCATTTCTGGCTTATTAGCCGTCATCAGCCAGTCATACCCAATCCCAAGTGTGGAACACCTGGGATTCGAACCCACGACCTTTGGTATTTGAGTCGAACGCTCTACCATTTGAGCCACGGGCTCGTTGCTTTTGTCGGTTGCGATCGGGAATATGATGATAGTGTGTGGCTCACCGATCTGCTTAAAGGAACATTTATGTTCCGTTGTGCCCTGGAACTCAAACAAGAGTACTCACAGGCAGTCGCATAGCGACGTGTAGCATCTGTTGATAATGTGGAACCGACAAAGACAAAGGGCAGACCGGAATGGCCATTTCTGGCTTATTAGCCGTCATCAGCCAGTCATAACCAATCCCAAGTGTGGAACACCTGGGATTCTAACCCGCGACCTTTGGTATTTGAGCGAAACGCTCAACCATTGAGCCACGGGCTCGTTGCTTTGTCGGTTGCGATCGGGAATATGATGATAGTGTGTGGCTCACCGATCTGCTTAAGGAACATTTATGTTCCGTTGTGCCCTGGAACTCAGACTAGAGTACTCACAGGCAGTCGCATTGCGACACATAGCATCTCTTGATAATGTGTAACCGACAAAGACAAGGGCGACCGGAATGGCCATTTCTGGCTTATTAGCCGTCATCAGCCAGTCATATCCCAATCCCAAGTGTGGAAACACCTGGGATTCTAACCCACGACCTTTGGTATTTTGAGTCGAACGCTCTACCATTGAGCCACGGGCTCGTTGATTTTGTCGGTTGCGATCGGGAATATGATGATAGTGTGTGGCTCACCGATCTGCTTAAGGAACATTTATGTTCCGTTGTGCCCTGGAACTCAGACTAGAGTACTCACAGGCAGTCGCATAGCGACGTGTAGCATCTTTTGATAATGTGGAACCAACAAAGACAAGGGAGACCGGAATGGCCATTTCTGGCTTATTAGCCGTCATCAGCCAGTTATAACCAATCCCAAGTGTGGAACACCTGGGATTCTAACCCGCGACCTTTGGTATTTGAGTCGAACGCTCTACCATTGAGCCACGGGCTCGTTGCTTTGTCGGTTGCGATCGGGAATATGATGATAGTGTGTGGCTCACCGATCTGCTTAAAAGGAACTTTTATGTTCCGTTGTGCCCTGGAACTCAGACTGAGTACTACAGGCCGTCGCATTGCGACATGTAGCATCTGTTGATAATGTGGAACCGACAAAGACAAGGGGTGACCGGAATGGCCATCTGGCTTATTAGCCGTCATCAGCCAGTCATATCCAATCCCAAGTGTGGAACACCTGGGATTCTAACCCGCGACCTTTGGTATTTGAGTCGAACGCTCTACCATTGAGCCACGGGCTCGTTGATTTGTCGGTTGCGATCGGGAATATGATGATAGTGTGTGGCTCACCGATCTGCTTAAGGAACATTTATGTTCCGTTGTGCCCTGGAACTCAGACTAGAGTACTCACAGGCCGTCGCATTGCGACATGTAGCATCTGTTGATAATGTGGAACCGACAAAGAGAAGGGCGACCGGAATGGCCATTTCTGGCTTATTAGCCGTCATCAGCCAGTCATACCCAATCCCAAGTTTGGAACACCTGGGATTCTAACCCGCGACTTTGTAAGTTTGAGTCGAACGCTCTACCATTGAGCCACGGGCTCGTTGCTTTGTCGGTTGCGATCGGGAATATGATGATAGTGTGTGGCTCACCGATCTGCTTTAAGGAACATTTATGTTCCGTTGTGCCCTGGAATCAGACGAGAGTTCTCACAGGCAGTCGCATAGCGACGCATACCATCTTTTTGATAATGTGGAACCGACAAAGACAGAGCAGACCGGAATGGCCATTTCGGCATATTAGCCGTCATCAGCCAGACATACCCCATCCCATGTGTGGAACACCAGGAATTCGAACCCACGACCTTTGGTTTTTGAGTCGAACGGTCTACCATTGAGCCACAGGCTCGTTGATTTGTCGGTTGCGATCGGGAATATGATGATATTGTGTGGCTCACCGATCTGCTTAAGGAACACTAATGTTCCATTGTGCCCTGGAATTAACACTTGATTTCTCACAAGCATTCGCATAGCCACGTTTAGCATATTTTGATAATGTGGAACCAACAAAGACAAAGCAGACCAGAATGGCCATTTCTGGCTTATTAGCCGTCATCAGCCAGTAATACCCAATCCCAAGTTTGGAACACCTGGGATTCTAACCCGCGACCTTTTGCCATTTGAGTCGAACGCTCTACCATTGAGCCACGGGCTCGTGGCTTTGTCGGTTGCGTTCGGGAATATGATGATAGTGTGTGGCTCACCGATCTGCTTAAGGAACATTTATGTTCCGTTGTGCCCTGGAGCTCAGACTAGAGTACTCACAGGCCGTCGCATATCGACATGTAGAATCTGTTGATAATGTGAAACCGACAAAGACAAAAGGGAGACCGGAATGGCCATTTCTGGCTTATTAGCCGTCATCAGCCAGTCATATCCAATCCCAAGTGTGGAACACCTGGGATTCGAACCCGCGACCTTTGGTATTTGAGTCGAACGCTCTACCATTGAGCCACGGGCTCGTTGCTTTTTCGGTTTCGATCGGGAATATGATAATAGTGTGTGGCTCACCGATCTGCTTAAGGAACATTTATGTTCCGCTGTGCCCTTGAACTCAGACTACAGTTCTCACAAGCAGTCGCATAGCGACGTTTAGCATGTTTTGATAATGTGGAGCCAACAAAGGCAAGGGAGACCGGAATGGCCAATTCTAGCTTATTAGCCGTCATCAGCCAGTCATACCCAATCCCAAGTGTGGAACACCTGGGATGCGAATCCGCGACCTTTGTTATTTGAGTCGAACGCTCTACCATTGAGCCGCGGGTTCGTTGATTTGTCGGTTGCGATCGGGAATATGATGATAGTGTGTGGCTCACCGATCTGCTTTAAAGGAACATTTCTGTGCCGATGTGCGTTGGATCTCAGACTAGAGTACTCAAAGGCAGTCGCATTGCACCGTGTAGCATACGTTGATAATTTGGAAACCAACAAAGTTCCAAGGGAGAACGGAATGGCCATTTCTGGCTTACTAGCCGTCATCAGCAAGTCATACCCAATCCCAAATGTGAAAAACCTTTGATTCAAACCTACGACCTTTGGTGTTTAAGTCGAACCCTCTACCATTGAGACACGTGCTCGTTGCTTTGTCGGTTGCGATTGCGAATATGATGATTGTGTGTTGCTAACCGATCTGCTTAACGAAAATTTATGTTCCGCTGTGCCCTTGAACTCAGACTAGAGTTCTCACAAGGTGTCGCATAGCGACGTTTAGCATCTTTTGATTATGTGGAAACAACAAAGACAAGGGAGACCGCAATGGCCAATTCTAGCTTATTAGCCGTCATCAGCCAGTCATACCCAATCCCAAATGTGGAACACCTGGGATGCGAACCCGCGACCTTTGTTATTTGAGTCAAACGCTCTACCATTGAGCCAAGGGGTTGTTGCTTTGTCGGTTGCGATCGGGAATATGATGATAGTGTGTGGCTCACGGATCTGCTTAACTAACATTTATGTTCCGTTGTGCCCTGGACTTTAGACTAGAGTTCTCACAGGCAGTCGCATAGCGACGTGAAGCATCATTTGATAATGTGGAACCGACAAACACAAAGCAGAACGGAATCACCATTTCTGGCTTATA
Source organism: Schistocephalus solidus (assembly GCA_017591395.1). Lineage (NCBI taxonomy): Eukaryota > Metazoa > Platyhelminthes > Cestoda > Diphyllobothriidea > Diphyllobothriidae > Schistocephalus > Schistocephalus solidus. Next base: position 10,988 of record WEDG01002749.1, on the reverse strand, counting down.
AGCCGTCATCAGCCAGTCGTATCCAATCCCAAGTGTGGAACACCTGGGATTCGAGCCCACGACCTTCTGTATTTGAGTCGAACGCTCTACCATTGAGCCACGGGCTCGTTGCTTTGTCGGTTGCGATCGGGAATATTATGATAATGTGTGTTGCTCAACGATCTGTTTAAGGAACATTTATGATCCGTTGTGCCCTGGAACTCAGACTAGAGTATTCAAAGGCAGTCGCATAACGAAGTCTAGCATATGTTGATAATGTGGATCTGACAAAGAAAAGGGAGACCGGAATAGCCATTTCTGGCTTATTGACCGTCATCAGACAGTCATACCCAATCAAAATTGTGGAACACCTGGGATTCGAACCTGCGAGCTTTGGTATTTGAGTCGAACTCTCTACCATTGAGCCACGTGTTCGTGACTTGCTCGGTGGCGATCGGATATATTATGATAGTGTGTGGCTCACTGATCTGCTTAAGGAACATTTCTGTTCCGATGTGCGTTGCATCTCAGACTAGAGTACTCACTTGCAGTCGCATTACGACGTGTAGCATATGTTGATAATGTGGATCCGACAAAGAAAAGGGAGACCGGAATAGTCATTTCTGGCTTATTGACCGTCATTAGACAGTTATACCCAATCCAAATTTCAGAACACCTGGGATTCGAACCTGCGACCTTTGGTATTAGAGTCAAGTGCTCTACCATTAAGTCTCGTGCTGGTTGCTTTGTCGGTTGTGATGGGGAATATGTTGATGGTGTGTTGCTCAACGATTTGCTTAAGGAAAATTTATGATCCGTTGTGCCCTGGAACTCCGACTAGAGTTTTCAAAGGCAGTCGCATAGCACCGTGTAGCATACCTTGATAATTTGGAACCGACAAAGCCAAGGGAGAACGGAATGGCCATTTCTGGCTTACTAGACGTCATCAGCAAGTCATACCTAATCCAAAATGTGAAAAACCTTTGATTCAAACATACGACCTTTGGTGTTTAAGTCGAAAACCTGTACCATTGAGACACGTGCTCGTTGCTTTATCGGTTGCGATGGCGAATAGGATGATTGTGTGTTGCTAACCGATCTGCTTAAGGAGCATTTATGTTCCGTTGTGCCCTTGAACTCAGACTAGAGTTCTCACAAGCAGTCGCATATCGACGTTTAGCATCTTTTGATTATGTTGAACCAACAAAGACAAGGGAGACCCGAATGGCCAATTCTCGCTTATTAGCCGTCATCTACCAGTCATACCCAACCCCAAATGTGGAACACCTGGGATGCGAACCCGCGACCTTTGTTATATGATTCAATTGCTCTACCATTGAGCCAAGGGGTTGTTGCTTTGTCGGTTGCGATCGGGAATATGATGATAGTGTGTGGCTCACGGATCTGCTTAAGGAACATTTATGTTCCGTTGTGCCCTGGACTTCAGACTAGAGTTCTCACAGGCAGTCGCATAGCGACTTGAAGCATCTTTTTATAATGTGGAACCGACAAACACAAAGCAGAACGTAATCACCATTTCTGGCTTATAAGCCGTCATCAGCCAGTCATATCCAATCCCAAGTGTGGAACACCTGGGATTCGAGCCCGCGAGCTTCTCTATTTGAGTCGAACGCTCTACCATTGAGCCACGGGCTCGTTGCTTTGTCGGTTGCGATCGGGAATATTATGACAATGTGTGTTGCTCAACGATCTGTTTAAGGAACATTAATGTTCCGTTGTGCCCTGGACCTGAGACTAGAGTTCTCACAGGCAGTTGCATAGCGACGTGTAGCATCTTTTGATAATGTGGAACCAACAAAGAAAAGGGAGACCGGAATGGCCATTTCGGCTTATAAGCCGTCATCAGCCAGTCATACCCAATCCCAAGTGTGGAACACCTAGGATGCGAACCCGCGACCTTTGGTTTTTGAGTCGAACGGTCTACCATTGAGCCACGCTCTCGTTGCTTTGTCGTTTGCGATCGGGAATATGATGATAGTGTGTTGCTCACCGATCTGCTCGAGGAACATTTATGTTCCGTTTTGCCCTGGAACTCAGACTAGAGAACTCACAAGCAGTCGCATACCGACGTTTAGCATCTTTTGATAATGTGAAACCAACAAATAAAAGGGAGACCGGAATGGCCATTTCTGGCTTATAAGCCGTCATCAGCCAGTCATACCAATCCCAAGTGTGGAACACCTGGGATGCGAACCCGCGACCTTTGGTATTTGAGTCGAACTCTCTACCATTGAGCCACGTGTTCGTTACTTGCACGGTTGCGATCGGATATATGATGATAGTGTGTGGCTCACCGATCTGCTTAAGGAACATTTCTGTGCCGATGTGCGTTGGATCTCAGACTAGAGTACTCAAAGGCAGTCGCATAGCACCGTGTAGCTTACGTTGATAATTTGGAACCAACAAATCTTAGGGAGAACGGAATGGCCATTTCTGGCTTACTAGCCGTCATCAGCAAGTCATACCCAATACCAAATGTAAAAAAACCTTTGATTCAAACCTACGACCTTTGGTGTTTAAGTCGAACCCTCTACCATTGAGACACGTGCTCGTTGCTTTGTCGGTTGCGATGGCGAATATGATGATTGTGTGTTGCTAACCGATCTGCTTAACGAAAATTTATGTTCCGTCTTGCCCTTGAATTCAGACTAGAGTTCTCACATGCAGTCGCATAGCGACGTTTAGCATCTTTTGATTATGTGGAAACAACAAAGACAAGGGAGACCGCAATGGCCAATTCTAGCTTATTAGCCGTCATCAGCCAGTCATACCCAATCCCAAATGTGGAACACCTGGGATGCGAACCCGCGACCTTTGTTATTTGAGTCAAACGCTCTACCATTGAGCCAAGGGGTTGTTGCTTTTGTCGGTTGCGATCGGGGAATATGATGATAGTGTGTGGCTCACGGATCTGCTTAAGGAACATTTATGTTCCGTTGTGCCCTGGAATTTAGATTAGAGTTCTCACAGGCAGTCGCATAGCGACGTGAAGCATCTTTTGTTAATGTGGAACCGACAAACACAAAGCAGAACGGAATCACCATTTCTGGCTTATAAGCCGTCATCAGCCAGTCATATCCAATCCCAAGTGTGGAAAACCTGGTATTCGAGCCCGCGACCTTTGTTATTTAAGTCGAACGCTCTACCATTGAGCCACGGGCTCGTTGCTTTGTCGGTTGCTATCGGGAATATTATGATAATGTGTGTTGCTCAACGATCTGTTTAAGGAACATTTATGATCCGTTGTGCCCTGGACCTCAGACTAGATTTCTCACAGGCAGTTGCATAGCGACTTGTAGCATCTGTTGATAATGTGGAACCGACAAAGGCAAAACAGACCGGAATGGCCATTTCTGGCTTATTAGCCGTCATCAGCCAGTCATACCCAATCCCAAATGTGGAACACCTGGGATGCGAACCCGCGACCTTTGTTATTTGAGTCGAACGCTCTACCATTGAGCCACGGGCTCGTTGCTTTGTCGGTTGCTATCGGGAATATTATGATAATGTGTGTTGCTCAACGATCTGTTTAAGGAACATTTATGTTCCATTGTGCCCTGGACCTCAGACTAGATTTCTCACAGACAGTTGCATAGCGACGTGTAGCATCTGTTGATAATGTGGAACCGACAAAGGCAAAACAGACCGGAATGGCCATTTCTGGTTTATTAGCCGTCATCAGCCAGTCATACCCAATCCCAAATGGGGAACACCTGGGATGCGAACGCGCGACCTTTGGTATTTGAGTCTAACTGTCTACCATTGAGCCACGTGTTTGTTACCTGCTCGGATGCGAATGGATATATGATGATAGTGTGCGGCTCACCGATCTGCTTAAGGAACATTTCTGTTCCGATGTGCGTTGGATCTCAGACTATCGTACTCACTTGCAGTCGCATTACGACGTGTAGCATATGTTGATAATGCGGACCCAACATAGAAAAGAGAGACCGGAATAGCCATTTCTGGCTTATTGATCGTCATTAGACAGTTATACCCAATCCAAATTTCGGAAAACCCTATGATTCGAACCTGCGACCTTTGGTATTAGAGTCAAATGCTCTACCATTGAGTCTCGTGCTCGTTGCTTTGCCGGTTGTGATGGGGAATATGTTGATGGTGTGTTGCTCACCGATTTGCTTAAGGAAAATTTATGATCCGTTGTGCCCTGGAACTCCGACTAGAGTATTCAAAGGCAGTCGCATAGCACCGAGTAGCATACGTTGATAATATGGAACCGACAAAGCCAAGGGAGAACGGAATGGCCATTTCTGGCTTACTAGCCGTCATCAGCAAGTCATACCCAATCCCAAATGTGAAAAACCTTTGATTCGAACCTACGACCTTTGGTGTTTAAGTCGAACCATCTACCATTGTGACACGTGCTCGTTACTTTGTCGGTTGCGATGGGGAATATGATGATTGTGTGTTGCTAACCGATCTGCTTAAGGAAAATTTACGTTCCGTTGTGCCCTGGAACGCAGACTAGATTATGCAAAGGCAGTCTTATTGCGACGTGTAGCATATATTAATAATGTGAAACCGACAAAGACAAGGAAGACCGGAATGGCAATTTCTGGCTTACTAGCCGTCATCAGCCACTCATACCCGATCCCAAGTGTTGAACACCTGAGATTTTAACCAACGACATTTGGTAATTGAATCGAACGCTCAAGCATTGCGCAACAGGCTCGTTTTCTTATCAATTGCGATTTAGAATATGATGATAGTTTGTGGATCACCGATCTGCTTAAGGAACAGGTATGTTCCGTTGTGCACTGGAACTCAGACTTGAGTACTCACAGGCAGTCGCATAGCAACGTGTAGCATACGTTAAATATGTGTAACCGACAAAGCCAAGGGAGAACGGAATGACCATTTCTGGCTTACTAGCCATCATCAGCAAGTCATACCCAATCCCAAATGTGAATAACCTTTGATTCGAACCGGCGACCTGTGGTATTTGAGTCGAACGTTTAACCATTGCGCCACAGGGTCGTTTCATTATCGGTGGCGATCTAGAACGCGGGTACAGTAGTGGCTCACCTAGCTGCTTAAGGATAATGTTTGTTCCGTTGTGTCCTGGAACTCAGACAAGAGTACTCAAAGGCAGTCGCATAGCAACGTGAAGCATATGTTCATAATTTGGATCTGACAAAAGCAAGGGAGACCGACGCTGCCATTTCTATTTTACTAGCCGTCATCAGCATGTCATACCCAATCCAAAGCGTGGAACACTTGGGATTCGAACATGCGAGCTTAGATTTTTGAGTCAAACTCTCTACCATTGAGCCACGTGTTCGTTGCTTGGTCAGTTGCGATCGGATATATGATGATAATGTGTGGCTCACCGATCTGCTTAAGGAACATTTCTGTTCCGTTGTGCCTTGGAACTCAGACTAGAGTACTCACATACAGTCGCATAGCGACGTGTAGCATATGATGATAATGTGGATCTGACGAATAAAAGGGAGACCGGAATAGCCATTTCTGGCTTATTTATTGTAATCAGACAGTCATACCCAATCCAAATTATGGAAAACCTATGATTCGAACCTGCGACCATTGGTATAAGAGTCAAACGCTCTACCATTGAGCCTCGTGCTCGATGCTTTTTCGGTTTCGATCGGGAATATATTGACAGTGTGTGGCTCACCGATCTGCTTATGGAACATTTATGTTCCGTTGTGCCCTAAAACTCAGAATAGAGTACGCAAATACAGTCGCGACGTGTAGCATCTGTTGATAATGTGGAACGGACAAAGACAAGGCAGACCGAAATGGCCATTTCTGGCCTTCTAGCCGTCATCAGCAAGTCATACCCAATCCTAAGTGTGGAACACCTGAGATTCGAACCCGCGACCATTGGTAGTTGAGTCGAACGCTCAACCATTGCGCCACAGGCTCGTTTCATTATCAGTTGCGATTTAGAGAATGATGAGATTGTGTGGCTCACCGATCTGCTTAAGGAACATGTATGTTCCGTTGTGCCCTGAAACTCAGACTATAGTACTCACAGGCAGTCGCATAGCGACGTGTAGCATATGTTAATAATGTGGAACTGAAAAAGACAAGGGAGACTTGAATGGCCATTTCTGGCTTATTAGCCGTCATCAGCCAGTCATACCCAATCCCAAGTGTGCAACACCTGGGAATCGAAACTGTGACCTTTGGTATTTGAGTCAAACGCTCTACCATTGAGCCACGTGCTTGTTGCTTTGTCGGTTGCAATCGGGAATTTGATGATAGTATGTGGCTCACCGATATGCTCAAGTATTATTTATGTTCCGTTGTGCCCTGGAACTCAGACTAGAGTACTCACAGGCAGTCGCATAGCGCCGTTTAGCATATGTTAATAATGTGGAACTGACAAAGACAAGGGAGACCGGAAGACAAGCCGTCATGAGCCAGTCATACACAATCCAAAGTGTGACACCCGGGATTTGAAACCGCGACCTTTGGTATTTTAGTCGAACGCTCTAGCATTGAGCCACGTGTTCGTTGCTTTGTTGGTTGCGATCGGGTAGATGATGATAGTGTGTTGATCACCGATTTGCTCAAGGAAGATTTATGTTCCGTTGTGCCCTGGAACTCAGACTAGAGTACTCACAGGCAGTCACCTAGCGACGTGTAGCTTATGTTGATAATGTGGAACCGACAATGACAAGGGAGACCGGAATGGCAATTTCTGGCTAATTAGCCGTCACCAGGATATCACACGCAATCCAAAGTGTGACACCTGAGATTGGAACCTTTCGACCTGTTTTATTTGAGTCGAACTCTTTAACATTGAGTCGGTTGCGATCGGAACGTTTCATTTCCAATGTGCCTTGGATCTCAGACTAGAGTACTAACTTGAAGTCGCATAACGACGTGTAGTATATGCTGATAATATGGAACCGACAATAAAAAGGGAAACCGGAATGTCCATTTCTGGCTTATTAACTGTCATCAGCCTGTCATACCCAATTCCAATTGTGGAAAACCTGGGATTCCAACATGCGACCGTTGGTATTTGAGTCGAACCCTCTACCATTGACCCCCGTGATCGTTTATTTGTCGGTTGCGATCAGGAATATGATAATAGTGTGTGGCTCACCGATCTGCTTAAATAAAACGTATGTTACCTTGTGCACTGGAACTCAGACTAGAGTACTCACAGGCAGTCGCATAGAGACTTGCAGCATACGTTAATAATTTGGTACCGACAAAGAAAAGGGAGATAGGAATGGCCATTTCTGGCTTATTAGCCGTCATCAGCCTATCATACCCATTCAAACTGTGGAACATCTGGTATACGAACCCGCGACATTTGATATTTGAGTCGAACGCTCTACCTTTGAGCCACGTGCTCGTTGCTTTGTCCGTTGCGATCGGGAAGATGATGATAGCGTGTTGATCACTGATCTGCCCATGGAACATTAATGTTCAGTTATGCCCTGGAACTCAGCCTAGAGTACTCAAAGGCAGTCGCGTAGCGGCATGTAGTATACGTTGATACGTGAAACCGCTCGAACAAAGATGTGGGAATATGGCAATTTCCTGGCTAATAAGCAGTCACCAGCCAGTCATACGCATTCCAAAGTGTGACACCTGGATTCGAACCTTAAGACCTTTGGTATTTTAGTTGAACGCTCTGTAATTTAATACCACATGCTCGTTCCATGTCGGTTTTGCGATGGGGAATATGATGATGATTGCGGTTGACCGGATCTCGCTTGGCTGAAGGATCTTTATCGTATTGAGTGCGCCTGGGACCGAGGACTAGGTGTATACGGGCGGTCGCGGTTGCGCGTGTGGCGTAAGATGTTGTGTTGGACCGACAGTTATTGCGAGACCGGAGATGGCGTTTCTGCGTACGCCAGGTCGTCAGCCATTCAAAGCCCAATCCCAATGGTGGAACACCTGGGATTCGAACCTGCGACCTTTTGTGTTTAAAGTTTTGACCCTTTGCACTTGGACCCCGGTGTCATCGGTCAGTGTCGGTCGGCTTGCGACCGAGAATATGGAGTGATGATGTGTGAGCTCGCCGATCTGCTTTGAGGGAACGTTGATGTTCCGTTCGTTTCCTGGACTGAGGTGAGTGCTCACAGGCAGTCGACAGTCGACGTAGCATACGTTCGATAATGCTGAACCGTCAATGCCAGGGTGACGGGAATGACCATTTTCTGGCTTTACTGGCCGTCGTCAGCCAAGTCATGCGCGATCCCAGAGTTTGGATTACGCTGGGATTCGAACATGCGATCTTTTGAATTGTGGTCGGGCAACGCTCACCAAATGTGCCACGTATTAATTTCGCTTTGTCGGTTGCGAGTCGGATATATGATGATAGTGTGTGGCTCACCGATCTGCTTTATTTGGGCGCCGATTTATTTCCGTTGTGCCCTGGAACTCAGAATAGAGTATCTCAAAGGCAGTCGCATAGCGACGTGCAGCAAACGATCAATAATTTAAATCTGACAAAGACAAGGAGACGGAATGGGCATTTCGGATGCACTAGCCATCATCAGCAAGTCATACCCAATCTCGCTAGTGTGGAACACCTGAGACTCGAAAGCTGCGACCGTTGGTATTTTGATTCGAACCCTCTACCATTGAGCCACTGTGGTTCGTTGCTTGGTCGGTTGCGTGACCGGATATATGATGACAGAGTGCAGCTCGATCGGCTTGGGCAGAACAGACGTTCTTTTTGACCTGGAACTCAGACTGAGTGGATTTACGGGCAGTCATCGCGTAAACATGCAGCAATGCTACGATAATATGGAACCGATAATAAAAGGAAACCGGAATGCGTTCCATATTTCTGGCTTTCATTAACATCGTCATCAGCCCGTCATACAACTCCCAATTGTGGAAAAACACGAGATTCGAACAGTGTGACCTTTGGTATTTGGAAGTCGAACCCTCTTAACATTGAGCCACGTGATCGTTGATTTGTCGGTTGCGACCGTGAATATGATAATAGTGTGTGGCTCCACCGAATCTGCTAAGGAAAATTTATTTTCCGTTGTGCCCTTGGAAATCAGACTGAGTGTAATTACAGGCAGTCGCATATGGCGACGATTGCGAGTATACGTTGATAATTTGGTACCGACAAAGAAAAGGGAGACGGGAATGGCATTTCTGGCTGACTGGCCAAAGTCGGCAGCAAGTCCTACCACAATCTCAAGCAGTGTGCAACACCTGAGAACTCAGAAAACTGTGACCGTTGGAAATTTGAGTCGAAAACCACCTCTACCTGATTGAGCCACGTGTTCGTTTTCTTTTGGTCGGTTGCGATCGGATATATGATGATGATAGTGTGTGCTCTTCGATCCGCTTTTAAGGAACATTTTCTATGTTCTTTTATGCCCTGGAACTCAGAATAGAGTACTCTCACGAGGCAGCTCTACCTTAACGACGATGTATGCAAACGTCAATAATTTAAATCAGACAAAGACAAAGGGAGACCGGAATGGCCATTTTAAGCTTATAAAGCCGTCACCAGCAAGTCAAAACTCAATCAATTTTGGATTACCTTGGGATTCGAGACGTGCGATCTTTCGAATTGTGAGTCGAAACGCTCTACCAATGATCTCACGTGTAAATTGCTTTTTCGGTTGTGATCGGATGTATGATGATGGTGTGTGGCTCACCGATCTGCTTAAGGAACATTTACAGTTCCGCTGCGGAAATCAGAATAGTACCTCAAAGCCAGTCGCGCATAGCCAACGTGTGGCAAAGCGTCAGTCATTTAAAATCTGACCGAAAGTAAAGGGGAGACCGGAATGGCCACTTTCTAGCTTATTAGCAGTCATCAGCCAGTCATACCTAATCCCCAGAGTGTGGAACACCTAGAATTCGAACGGTGACCATTGGTATTTCATTCGAACGCTCTACCATTGAACCAGGTGCTGGTTTGCTTTGTGCGTTTTGCAAATGGAATATGGTGAAGATTATTGTGGCTCGCCGATCTGCATAAGGAACATTTATGTACCATTGTGCCTTTGAACAAGACTAGATTACCCGCGGCAGAGTCGCATGGCAGCGTGTGGCATATATTGAGGAATTTGGATCTGACGGTATTAACAGGGAGGAATAGCAAAGGTCTTAGCAGAGATGTAAAGTTCATGTGGAAATGTTTTACCGTGTGCCGGACATAAACGACGTTTGTGGTTTGGAGCTGCATACACCCTTGCGCAGAGCGCGGTACGGTGTTCGCTGAAGTATTTTGGAAGGCGCTGGTTGGTTGCGGACGACTGGCTTGACCGTTTGTGGCACGTTTGAGACTGGCTCCAGCCCTAATCCGCGGTCGCAGGGTGGAGATTACTTCGGGATCGGATGGATGATGTTTGACCGGACGAGGAATGGCATGTTGATTTCGGGTTCTTAAGCGAAACGTCGTCGGCGGGCCGTACGCACGTAGGGCGGGCACCACCCGGAGGCTCGGAACTCAGGGCATGTGAGTTCCGCCGGTGCGCAGCCGAACTGATCGATAGATCGTTTTGGGCTGTTCTGTAATGCGTGCGGTAGCGTAGCTGGTTGCAAAGCGATCAGTCACGATAGATACGTGAGGTCTGTGAGTTTAGCATCGAGTACGGTGTGAGTGAAACGCAGGTACGAAAACCGACGAATTTAATTTGGATATTGCACCTTCTTACTATCGCCGGTAAGATGTCTAAAATAAGAACTATAACATACATACAAAACTGCGCAACACATTGAACCATAGCTTTGACGGCTTATTTCGCAAAAATAACTTTAGAGAAAACATTTTCCATATGGCGGATTTTCTCAGAAAGCATATTAAAATGCTTTATATTCATGTTGACGGGGAATAATAACTGAGATGTATACCAGTCATGAACACACAATAACGATATATCAAGAGATTATTCGAAATATCACTGAAAGCGAAAACCCGTAAACTGAAATTAAAATAAACTACGAGTAGATGACAACAATCGTAAGTTTGTAGGATTTATCAGACGGGAAACAATACGTAACAC